>CAJQZJ010033130.1:2898761-2960658 GCA_907164525.1 Lophiomys imhausi
GTGTGTGTGTGTGTGTGTGTGTGTGTGTGTGTGTGTGTGTGTGTGTGAGAGAGATCTTGCCACTTTCTACACCATGGCCTAGGTATGGCCAGGTGACTTAGGGAACATTGATTTGATTGCTGTCAATCTCTGCAGCACCTGTTGTTTCCCATTTCTGCTTAAAGTGCTTCAGCTCACTTCACAGATCCCTTTCTTTTTAACTCAGTAACTGTGACTGACTGTATAGTGGAATATTGTCACTCTACCTGGAGAGATGGTAAGCAGATAGATGACAGCTTAGTGGATACTCCTCCTGTTTTCTTTGGCTTCGTGGTGCAAGACAGCATCCTGCCCAGCTTCCATCCGGGCAACCTCATTACATCTGGGCAGCTGGAACAGTCTTGTCCCCTTCTGACTTCATAGAGCACATTTTGTGTTTCACTGCTGTGTGACCTATCTTCCCTCCTCATCTGTAAGTGCTCTAAATCTAGAGCAGTAGCCTGGGTCTCGCACATGTGGGCACACTGCCGAGGGACTGAAGGGATTTTGAGAGACTGCAGAGCCTTACCTTTGTAATCCCTGGGCCTTGCACAGGTGCTTACTGTATAAGAAAATGAACATGTGAAGTAAGAAACAAAGTGAGGAACTTGGTTTCATGTGTTGTTGGATGTGTTCAAAGCCTGAACTCCACCACCACCCTCTTGTCCTTTGGGGAATACACTGCCACAGGAACTGAAGTCACAACAAATAATGGGCAAGTGAGACTTGATTGACTATTTGCTAATAGCTGACTGTCTGGAAATGGACTTTTCTGTGTGGAAATTTGCTGATGCAGAGCTGGAGACCTCACTGGGCTAGAATCTGATAGTTCCCTTGTTCATGTTTCCTTAAGGCTGATAAGACGATATAAACAAGAGGAACATTGCTCATTCACACCCAGGATGGAGCAGGAGCCTGAGAAGCTGACTGGTACAGATGCCCCACAGCCCACCTAAGATTACCTGGACTCTAGTGAAAGAACAAATGAAAGGGGTGGGGTATGGAGTAGACAAGAAAAAAGAATAACAGATGCCACGATGAAGACTTTGTATAGAAGCAGGAATTTGAGAAATAGCGAAATTTCCCTAAAGGTGGAAATGAAGAAAATAAAAAGCAGTCGTGGGAAGAAAAATAACCTATAAATTATGCTTAACTAACTTACCGAATAAATATAAATCACAATTACATAAAATCATTCTTATTTCATTATGTTAATGTTGATAAATTTTAATTTTCAGGTGTACCTGCCTAAAGACCTCAAGGCTCTGAAATACACAATAATCAAAAAGCTAATTAATCACTTATGGGAAACTTTCCCAAGTAACTGTAGGAACAGTTACAATTGAGAAATAATGTCCTATCTACAAAGAATAAAAAATATATGCCGAGACAGGAAACTTCATATATGCCAGAAAAAAGAATAGAAGTATTTTATTTCTTATGTTATCTAGTATTTCCACATGTACTTTAGAGGAGGGGGGAACAAAGTGAGGAGCTTGGACACATGTGTTGTAGGATGTGTTCCACACCCTGTAACTGAACTTTTAAATTATTATTTAACACTTATTTATTTATTACTAAATTCACTTATAACAAACACCAACAATTTCTTAACTAAGAGAGTCTATTGGTAAAAGTATTGTCCAGTTACAGCAGAAGACCCCAGCGTTTTGATGATGTCAGTGCCATGGGATGAACACCAAGAACAGCAGCAACAATGGAGTGGAGGCAGCCAGAGCCTAGAAGACAAGCTGTGTGTGTTGCAGGGTGTAGAGCCAGAGAAGTGACTGAAACCCCTCAAGGAGATAAGAGATTGTGAATGAATCCCAGATATTGGACACTGAGTTATTTACACTGTTAGAGTTTGGGTTTGCTTTGTTCAGATTGTGACTATGCCCTGGCTCTTCCCTCTTGAAGTCATGAAATATTTAACTTAATTTTGATTTTTAAAGGAACCCACAGCTGAGAGACTTTGAGGTTTTAAAAGAAATTTTGGATTTTTAAAGAGGCTAGGAATTTTAAAGAGACTATAGTTCTCTTTAAAATGTATTTGAATTTGTAGACTGTAGGGCTTTTAAAGCTGTTTATGTTTTATATTGTGATATTGATATTAATGTATCATCTTGGGGATAAATGACACAGGAATAGTTCTATTTGAGATGTGATGTGTTTGTATGTCAAGCTGATGAGGGGTCAGTTGGCATGGCTAGTTTTATGAAACTGAAATAAACTCTTTTCTCCCCCCAAAAAAAAAAATCCTATAAATTCCTATAACCCCTTTAACCTATCCACTAAACTTATTGATAATTATAACAACTACTTTCATAACCTTTTAGAATGATACAGTCTCTGGGGCAGGTCCTCAGTCGTCAGGAACACAGTCTTTGTTGTAGATTCTTTAACGCACTTAGCAGTCCTTTTTCTGGATCTCTCAGATGCAGGTTCGTCAGGGTAAGTTGGTTATTGCAGTCTCACCTTAAATAAGGCTTCATGCTTTCTTCTCTGTGGGAGACCCCAGCCGTCTGCAGGCCAACTTACTTCTTTTGAATCAGGAACTCAGCTGCTCTGCCTCAGTCCTTAAAGCCAGGCACAGTTTCCCCTAGGCCACTGATCGGACAGATCAAACCCCTCCAGGCAAAAGCTGAGCCACAGGGTCCAGTCCTTGGCCTTTTGGTGTCTTGCTCAGGCTTTCTTTGCTCACCGGCTTCTTTCTGCTTCAGGGAGAGAGCTGGCCATCAATGACCAGCCCTTTTTTCAGCAGGACTCTTGGAGCTCTCTAGCATCAGGGGACTCTTCTTCTTTCTGGGCTCCATGCACTGTCCTTAAATAGGAGGAACTCTGTTTCAGCTTAATTTGGGCTCCGCCCACTTAGCAGCTGAAAACAATGTCAGGCCAGATACTTTGTTTCTTCAAGTCCATTAAGTCTTTCCTGTTTTCCTGACTTCAACCTTTTTTTTCAGTCTATTGAGTCTTTCCTGTTTTCAGTCTATTAAGTCTTTCCTGTTTTTGCTGACTTCATGCTGATAATGCTCTTCAGGCCCGGAATTAAGAGACAGTATCAGAAACTCCTATATATTTTCTAAATCTAATTTATCCAACCCCTACAACACCCAAGCTGCACCACCACCCTCTTGTCCTTTGGGGAATTACTAGCACAGGAACTGAACTCATAAAAATAAATGCTTGCCCAGTAAAGTGTGATTGACTAAGGCGGAGAGACATTTCAGAGGCCTATGTCCCTAAGTTGCTTTTCTCAGTCTTATTAAATCTTTTCAGACCAGCAAGCCTTTGTTCATGCTTCTTAATTTTAACTGTTTTTTCTAGATCCTCAAGATGTAAAAGTAAGATGAAGAGGGTTGTCATTTCCAGTGCTGATTGATAGCCATAAATAAACTAGGGATAGGTCAGGGCCAGATATCATACAAGGGACTCATGGCCAAGCATGCATGGTCATCAGTCAGATCCTTTACATCTATTGGTTCAGCAAGTTTCAGAAACCTAGCCCTCTATTTCTGTCATAAGCAACAGTAAATGTAGGCTATTAACACTCTTTAGTTTTAATAGTGAAAAACCAACTAAACTAAAAAATAAAAGGCGGTGGGGGTCTTCATTGCTTTCATAAATAGAAGGCCCGTAGAGTTGGCTGACATGATACAATTGGATCCAGTCCATACAGCTAATTAGAAGCAGAGTGAATGCTAGAATTTACTTCGGGTTCTTTCACTCCCAAGGTAGTTCTCTATTATATTGTGGTACCCTTACACTATTGCAATCAATATCAGAGAAATTAAAAGCCAAGTGAGCCAAGAGCATACTCTTCCTTGAGTTCCCAGTAGTCATTTATACAAATTTGGCCTCTTATGACCCATTCCACATTCCTGAAGGGACTAGCAAATACCTTTGGAGTGTCTCATGAAGAGGCATATCATTGCTTTGTATCCTCTGTGTCTTCAGCTGATGATGTCCACCCATTTATTCATTTCTTCCCCCATCCATTCAAAATGCATGACTTGGTCCTTCCTAGGTTATAGATGCTGTGCCAGGGATTTGGGAAGCAAATGTAAGGAACACACAACTGTAGATAAAGATGGCCAAGCAAGGATCCTAACAAATGTGCTGTTTTGTTTCATTTTTTAGAAAAGAATTAATACCTTCATTTGTTCATTCTTTTCAGCAGCAAATAAGAGTTCAACACCTAGTAGCCAGTAGGGGGCATAGTAGACATCAGTGTCAGGCATGAAAATAGCACAGATGTGGGGAGCTGCTAATAGTTGAGTGTGGCAGAGGCTTCAGGATGGGAAGATTCAGAAGCTGAGAGAAGGTAACCTGGTCCAGCCACCACTCCTGCTGGGAATCTCACAGGCTTGGCTCATCACCACACTCCAGCTTTCATTCTCTAGTGATAGCTATGTAAGCTGAGTTGCCAAGAGCAGGGACTGAAGGCTCAGAAGTCAGATATTATGGGAATATTTCCTGGAAAAGAATGAAGACTAGCAGGCTATTACTGTGGAGCTAGGGTCAGGGGACAGAGGTCAGAATGAAATAGAACAAATGGTTTATTTAGTATGGGAGGGAGCAGACTCCTGAAGTTCTGTGGCTAGGATGGGTGGTGAAATTAGTAGATAAGACTGGAGCTCGGGAAAAGGAGCAGAGCTTTTCCTTGTGTTTGCATTTCTTACCTGGAGTGTTGCCTAATTCAGAGGAGGGTTTCCATAAATAACATTCTCAATAGTATAAAGATTCTCAAATAGTATAAAACAAGAAATTAATGGGAATCTATCCTAATCCAGAAGGCCATGGAAGAACACCTCAAGAAGTGCCATTTAGCCAAGGGTTGAAGAATGACTTAGAATTAGCCAAGGAAGATGTAATATGTTCCTTTGTGACTGAAATGCTACGTGTACTTCTGTCTTCTTGTTCTCAGTCTTGCCTCCCCCCAACCTCTTCCTACCTTTTCCTCTTGACCTTCTGTTCCAGAACCTCTTCTGTATCTATGGAGGCTGTGGGTTGAGATTGTCATAGTAACTACTGCTTGCTACCCAGTTTTGTTTGCCAGTATCTTTTGCAGCCCTCACGCCCAGAAAATGAACATTAAATCCTTGGGATAAATTGTTGTCTCAGTCAGTACTTATGTCCTTGACAGAGACCTACTGGGTTTCCAGAGAATGGAAGGCTTCATGTGCTATTACAATTTCTAAATGTTCTAAACTAATTGGTTTTTTTTTTTTTAGATCAAAAGAAATGTTTAGTGTCTGGAGAGATGACTCAGTGGTTAGCATCATTTGCTGCTCTTACAGAGACCCCAAGTCTGGTTCTTAACACCCACATGGCTCACAACCATCTATAACTCAAGTTCCAGGGACTCTTTCTGACCTCCACATATACCAGAAACACACGTGGTGCACATACATACACGCAGCCAAAACACTCATACACATAAAATACAATTTTAAAAAATGTTTAGTATTCAAGGTAAATGTACCATTGCATCCCTTCATGTGGTCATCTGTGTGCTCTCATGGTACAAGGTTTGAGAGCGATTATAGAAAAGCATAAAATACATGGGTAGAAAACAGAAAATGAATGTGCAAATCAGGATGGGGGAAAAACAGATAAAGGTAATCTAGGCATGTCCCAGGTATACTGTGACTTTTTACATAATTCTGTGTGTTGCAAATTCACGAATTATTTAGCCAAACTCTTAAATGAAGCACAAGTAATCTGTCAGCCATCCATCCACTTAAAACCAATCTCATGGCTTACAATGAAATTCTTCTCAACCAAGTGCACATTCTTTAATGGAAGGAAATGCATGCTAGAGGAACAGTTTGCAAAAACACACAAGTTTTGCTCCCCTCAGGTGTGGATACCTTACTCCTATACTGTCATAGTAAATGGATAGTTTTATCTGTTGTTAAGAGGCTTGGTGGTATTGAAAACTGTAAACATATATGAAAATTTACTGTAAATGTGTTAAAGTATGAATTTTAAATTTGGAAATTCTGGGCTTAGAGAATTCCCCCTCCAGTTGAATAAAACTATTCTTGCTGAAACACAAGGGAAAGACATGTTCAGTTTGCAATGTCATTTTGCTGTGAGCAACTCTACTTGCCTCCAACTCCAGCTCTTCCCAAATGTTCCAGTCATGCTAGTATCAGCATGCCTATGGGGATAGTCATCGGAGGTGCTATGTAAATCACTAGTCAGACCCCTGTATTGAAATATATGTGGGAATGAATCATTTGCAAACTATAAAACCTAAGTATGTATATTTACCTGGCAGTAATAATAGTAACTTTTGTGGTAACTACATAAATGGTGCTACTCAGGATACAAATGACAGACAGAAAGAGGGGCACTGAGAAGGACAGGTGAAGCCAACTCAGCAATTCTTCATGGAGTGAAATCCCCAGGTTCAAAAAGCTGTGTGGCCTGACTCAGATCGTGGCATGGTATTGGCATTGCTTGGGAGAGTTGCCTGTGTTAAAAGTAACTGATGGTGAAACCAGATTCAACATTGTGATTTCTACATTCATAATTTTGTGAATTTATTCAGATTGTACACACCTGTGCCATTTAGAATTTAATGTATAATTTAGCACACCATTTTTTTAAATATTTTTTTTTCTTCAAATTACATCTCAGTAACAAACCCCTCCCTATTCCCCCTTCCTATCCCGCCCTTCCACCCTCTTCCCCCCAGAAGTTTCCCCTTTCAGTCCAACAGATGGTTCCTTCTCTCATAACAGTAAGTATTACACAAAACAACAGATATAAATATGCCACATTTATGAGAGTTAAATGGCCCAGTATACCTTCCCAATGTCCAGTTTATACATATTTGGCCCCTGACTTTAACATTCTACTATCTAACCAACTCCATGAGTTTAGAGGTCTATATGTGACTCAACATTCGACAGCCTAACTTAGCACACCATTTTAAAATAAAAAACAGTAACACAATATCTGTATACTGGATTTGTAGTCAGTAGCTCGAGTGGTATTAATTACATTTGGCATGGCATTCGACTTGGAGATGCAAAGTCTTATGTATGTCATTTAGTTTGCTGTGAGTTAGTCTGGGTAATTAAGCATGAGCTGCTGTGGCAGGAAACAAACAAACTCCTCAGAATCCCAGTCAGTTAGCACAACAAACACATATGACCTGCTCCTAAAAAATGCTAGATGAGTCATCAGGGACCTGTGGGTAACTCAGCAGGAGAGCAGGCCTGTTGTGTGTAACCATGCCATCCAGTCAGCTCCTAGGTCAGGGAAGAAGCCTGTCAATGGCTAAAGGTTCCTCACGCCGCAAGGGACTCACATGCTTCTAAAGGAACAGAGAATGCAGCACCATGAACTTTGGCTGACCAAAATATTCTGTACCTTGTCATCCTAAAAGGGGCTGAAAAACAAGATTCAATGGTGTGGAAGTTTTGTAATTTTTAAGTGTTATTTTGTTAACATGAATAGTTGATATAACCACATCAGTCAAGAGTATGATAGAAGTCTTAAGTGACTGGACACTGGATTATGTTGCTATTACATGTTCACTAAATTTGTATTTAAATTTTTCACCTATTTTCTCCCCTCCTCCTTCCCCCCCTTTTTTGGGGTGGACAGGATTTCTCTGTGTAACACTCACTACTGGCTGTCCTGGAACTCACTTTGTAGACCAAGCTCCCTCAAACTCTTAGAGATCTGCCTGTGTCTCCCTCCTGAGTGCTGGGATTAGGGGTGTGCACCACCATGCATGGCTTATTTTCTCCTTATTTTTAAGGTAGATCAGATCTTAGCTTAAAATTCCATAATTTAAATCTATTTATTGCATTCAAGCTCTGATTATATCACAGGTGTGTAATTGAAAGAGAGCCTTTTAAGCACTGTGTTTGTTTAGAATACAACTTCACATTTTTAAATTAACCATTGATGTAATATATTTATTTAGGAGTAGTGCATTTCTTTTTTGGTCTCTATTGAATCTACAACAGATTCATTTGCCTGCTTCAGGGTTCAAGATTTTGCAAGAAGCTTGAAGTATACACATGAACAAATTTGATAGGCTTTCTTTCTGGAGAAGCTAGAATCATGGTGTTAAAGACAGAAGTATAGACAGACCCATGCTTCACCAGATACCATCATGATGTTCTACCTGAGGGTGGTTGGAGTGTGAGTCTCGGGGAAGTGGGAAGGATTGTCTTAGCTAAATCTATAAGAAAGACTATGAGTCAGTCTAAAGAGGAAAACAAAGTCCTCTAAGAGCTTGATATGTGGAAAAATGCATCAGATATTTGCTGGTATTCAAGATGCCTTGTCCAGCCTCAGAGGAACATTGGTCACATGTTGCTGCTGAGCTCTTGAGTGTGGCTTGTTCAAAGACATGGAGATTCTTAGGGGGTTGTTCTTCAGCCATTTGCTCTCTATCTGTTTAAAATGGATGATGTTCAGTGTGAGAATCTTGAAGTTTGTTCATCTAATGGGTAATGCAGAGCACAGGCTAGGATTCTGGCCTGAAACTGTTACAGTCTCTGGTGGGCATACATAAAGGGTTGATCTGGACTTGGCATTTGGAGAAAATTTTCGCTCTTGAATTTCAGTCTTTGGTGGTGGTTGTGTTGCAACCAGATTTTGCATTTGATAGAAACAGTAACTTTATAGGACTTGGTATATACTCAAAGGAGTTTATATATGAGTCTGTGATGATCAGGGAGGAAGTCAGACCTGGGCAAACCTTGAACTCTTCTACTTACAGTAGTATTTTACATGATTATGAAGAAGAAATATGGTGGAAAATATAAAAAAATAGAAATGTTTATCTGAGGAAGTTCTGTGGTAAGAGTTTTGTTTTTTTTTAAGTTATGACAATGTTTTTGTTTAATCCCAGGTGTGAGGCTGCTTCAGTTAAGACCACATGTGTAAACTATTAACTGCCTCATGAGCTAGCAGGGGCATGGCTTAGTCAGCTGAGCAAGTTTAATTATGAGGACTTCAGAGAGGGATAAAAAGCCAGAGCCCTGAGGAGAAGAGGAGGCACAACAAAGAAAAGAAGGTGCTACAAAGAAGAAAGAGGTTGCTGCTTCCTGCTGATTAGGGTCGCTTGATTCTATGGTGGGCAATACTAATCTCAGTGGTCACAATGTCCAGAACTCCAGCAAACCAGGAAACAGCAGCAGGAAGCAGCTCAAAGAGAACTCCATCCTTTTTCCCTTTAACCTTCTTTCTCTCCCATTTAGTGTTGGGGGGTTAGAAGGAACAAGGAAGGGTTGGAAGGGAGGTAGAGATATTAAGCACAGTAAAAAATAATTAGAGTGAATAATAAAGCAAAAATAATAAAAACCTCCTTGTTATAAAGTTCTATACTCAAGGAAGGGCCAGAAATAAATATATTAATGTGTATGACTGTGATGGAACCCATCATGAATTGCTAATTTTTAGTATAATTTATGAAAATATAGTATTTCTAGTAATAGTAATTTAAATATTGTTTCCATCATGTAAGAAATATATATCTTTATAATTGATAGTTTTAATACTCAGTTACAACTCATAATCTGTTATAAAAACTTATTTCTTTTCCATTACTAAGAAAATGAATTTCTAATAATAGTATTTGCAATGTTTTATGGGACCATTTTTATACCAAAACAGAATGTTTATTTTATGATAAAATTTTACATCTGAAATGTAATACCTGAGATTATATTGTACATTTCAAAAATCATGAGAAAATGCATCCAAAAGATATGAATTGATGGTAACCAGGCTCTTGCATTTGAATCAGAAGACATGCTAGTGTGTTGTATTATTTACTTTTCTCAATGGTGTGTCAGTATACCTGACCAAAGCATATTAAGGGAACAAGGATTTATTTTGCTTTATTGTTAAGAGAGTATGTGATGGAGTGTAAATATCGTTAAACACATTCATTATTTTAAGAGTAGCCCATGAAAGCAAAAGGGTGGAGTTAGGGATTTTCCATCTGGGAAGGAAAAGAAACAGAGGACAGGACATACTAGTATTCTATTTCTCTTTTCAATCAGTCTAGGACCCCAGTCCATAGGATGTGACTGTTTATATTCAGGATGGGTCTTCCTTCTTCAGTTAAACCTTCCTGGAAATAATCTCAGACATACTCAGAGTTATGACTTCTAAGTTATTCCAAATCTGGTCAAGTTAACAATGCAGATATTTCTCATACAAGTCCATATTTAATGTAAAATCTGTACCTTATCTCAGCAAAACTAGAAGAATGATGTTGTCAGTATCGCAGCAATGAACTTACCGAAGCTCAACGGATTGGTTTATATTTGGCAGCTAGTGGCTCTTATTAGCATGTAAAGTAATTTTAAAACAATGGCATGATAGAAGCCATGTGGTACATAAATTTGATGGTACCAAGTAGTAAGCGAGAGTTGAGAACTTGGAAAGCTGAATGTAGACAACTCTTTCAAGAAAAGCTTGTCTGGAAGGGAAGAAGTGAAGTATGCTACCTGCTGAAAGATCACAAAGGGTTTGTCCACATTGGACAGCTTCCCTTCCCATGTATTTATTTTATGCATATGGATGTTTTGTCCACATGTATGTCTGTGCACCACATGGGTGCTTGGTGCCTGCAAAGTCCAGAAAAGAGGGCGTTGGATCCCCTAGGACTGGAAGTACAGATTAATTCTAGCACCATGTATGTGATGGGAATAGAACATGGCTCCTTTGGAAGAGCAACTATTGGTCTTTACTTTTGAGCCATCTTTCTAGACCATGATTAGAGAACTTTAAACACATTCATTATTTTAAGAACGAGCTCCTTACTGTTATGGAAGAGAGAGTAGGACGATTGTTAAGAGTCAGAAGTTGAGGAGAACCAGAGTAAAACAGTGTCTTCTGGGTATGATAAAACAACTGCACTCATGGACTCACATGCACACAAGATCAAGCCAGTCAACATTATAGCTTGATAGGAAGTGGGATTTACGTGTTTCAACCCCTACTGGAGAAGTTATTGACTGTTGGTGGGTTCTGGAGAAGATAGTGTCATGTTTCTTTAAGCTTTTGGCATCTGGTTGGCTGACCATGCTTTAGCAAATGGCCCCATACCCACGAATACATGGACAGCAGCACAAACTGGACTCAGTGGGTTATTTAAGGGGGGGAAGACACTAAGTTGTGAAGGGGGATTTGATCTGGGAAGAGTTGGAAGGAATGGACTGTGAATATTGTTAATATATTTATGCATGTATGAAATTCTCAAAGAATTAATATAAATACTATGGTAGTTTGAGTGAAATGTCCCTCATATATCTCAGGTATTTGAACACTTGATCTCCAGTTAGTGGCTGTTTCAGAAAGATTCAGATGCTGTACCTGGTTGGAGGATTATGTTCCTGGAAATGGGCTTAAGGTTACAAAAGCCTCTTGCCATTCCTGGTGTGCTCTCTGCTTCCTGTTTTTGGATCAGGGTGATGGCTCCCTGCTACTCTGGACTGCCTATTGCCAGTGCACCTCACCATGATGTTGATGGAATCTTGTTCCTCTGGAATCTCCAAATAAACTCATCTTTCCATAAGTTGCTTTGATCATGGTGTTTATAACAGCAATAAATAAGTAACTAAGAACTTGGTAACAGAAAGTGGACTGTTGCTGGGATAGACCTGACCACATGCTTTTTTGCTTATTTGTTTGTTTATAAGATTGTAGAATACTTTGGATTGAAAAATTAGTTGAGTACCATAAGCAGAGCTTAATGGGTCATGCTAATACTGTTGATCAGAAGGGTTGAGAGTAAGACTACTACCACAACCTTTGAGCCAAATTTGAAGCAAACCTTAATTAAATACTGGCCAGGACCATCCCAAAATTCCCAGGAAAATGGCCATGAGTCACATTTTACAGGGATGTTAAAAATGCATGGTCAGGTCTGTCACAGCAACAGTCTACTTTCTGGTACCAACCACAATTCACTGCATTTCTCATCATGTCCAATCAGGGATAACCATACATTGTGATGTATTTCCTGCCCACATGTGATCAAGCACACTGGGTGTAGATGGATCAAGCTAACTTGCATAGGAAGTGAAAACATAAACAGTAGCCTCCAGCATTTAACTTTGGTTCTCACGGCAGGAACCTGGAAGATGGTGGTGGTGATGGATTTGTTGAACTGTAGAAGCTTAAAAGGCATCAAAAGGAAACAAGAACTTTAATAGCAGCTGGGCTTTTGGCCAATCTTGTGATGTTTTGGCAAAAAATGTAGCTGCTTTTGCGCTTGTCCTAAGAATTTGCCTGAGGCTAATTCAGTAAGTATTGAGCTAATTTCTTTGGTGGAGGTGATTTCAAGACATCCTGATATTGACTGTGTCACATACTTGTTAGTAATTGTTCTTATATAGGTCTACAAAGAACAACAGGGAAGAAAGAAATACAAATGTACAGTTTGGAAAGAAAAAAAAGCAAGGCTTGTGCTGAAAGAGATAATGAAATTAAGGAATGGCCTGATATACATTGGATTAAAGGGAGGAGTACCCTCAGCATAAGACTCTGCCCAGCTAAGCTTCCATCCAAATGGTGAAAGGAAAAGGTCTAAAGAATTTTCTGCTCCTGAAAATCAAGAATAAATCAAGTGCATCACTAATGTGATTCAGACTCAGTGCTCACCTCAAGTGGCAGCAGTACGTGGCAGTGTTCTCTTTGTGGTGTTGCCTTTAGAGTCATCAACGATACATGAGTAAAAAGCTTGTAGAATATCCTTCTGCAGTTAAGGGGAGCTGCTAAGGCAAGGTGTGTGTTGGGGAGTACCAAATGGAGGTTCTGAGAGGCCTTTGAATAAAGCTTTGAAAGTGAAGCTTGGATTACATTGTTGGAGATGCCAGAGCCATGTGATGTCTGCCATAGAGGCAGGCAAAGAGCAGGTGGTGTCCTGCAGGCTGCGTAAACAGAAGGGAGGAGCCATCAAAGCCCTTTGACATCATACATGGACCTAGAAGATTTGAAATTTGCATTGCTGGGTTTTGATCTTCCTTTGTTCCAATATTTTCTCACTATTTCCTGATTCCTTCTCCCTTTTGGAATGGAAATGTATAGTCAGTACCACTAAGTCAAAAGTTTGTGATTTGCTTCTTTAGCATCTAAGGAATACAATTGAGATTTCCTTGAGTCTTAGGAGAGACCTTTGGTATGTATTGATACTGAAAGACTTTGGGAACTTCTCAAGGATTAAATGCATTTTGCATTGTGATGTGGCCATGAGCCTATGGGGCAGGGAACAGACTGCAGTTGTTTGAATGAAGATGACCTTCATAGGCTGTTTGTATACTTGGTCCCCAGTTGGTAGAACTGCTTGGAAAGGATTAAGAGGAGTCTCATGTCATTCCCAGTTTGTCCTTTTTGTGGCTGAAGATACAAGTTCTTAGCTGTTCCTGCCTCCATGCCTTTGCTCCATTATCATGGAGCTCTCTTAACAGCCTGAAACTAAATGGTTTTGTAATAAGTTACCTTGGTCATAGGTTCTTATTGCAGCAATAGAAAAGTAACTAGTACCAATACTAGTTTTTTGTTTTTAAATATGTAAAGGCAGGTTTATTGGATACAAGAGGGGAAGAGAAAGAGTGTGCACATGCAGAGAGAGGGGGGAGAGGGAGGGAGAGAGAGAGAGAGAGAGAGAGAGAGAGAGAGAGAGAGAGACCATACTAGGTTTTTTTAATGCTCTTGATGTTAATAGTTAAAATAGTTAAAACCAGTAAACCTGGTTATGGAATGTAAGGAATGCTGCTAGTTTCTCAAGTCATAATTCCCAACAAAGCCAGGAAAGTAGATACTCTAAGCAAAGAGCATTTCTGTATTTCAAGAATTCTTTTCATTTTCTCAATACTAAGTCTCTGAGTCTAGTACTCTTTGTATTAGTAATACATGAAGTAAATAACCTGTCCTTGTATTGCCAGATTTTATTGTCTGCTTGCAAGGGCCAAGTAGTGATCATTGCGCTGTGTTGCATTGGCTGGATCCAGCATAATACTGAACTGTGTTGGAAAAGTGGATGGGGAGACTCTCTCCAGTGTTGTTTGGGCAGACAAATGGGATGACTGGCTGTTCTGTTCAGGCTCAGTTCTGCCTATGAATGACCTTTGCTGACTTTCTTAAAGTTGCTGTCCTACCCTAACCTGGACAGCTTCCACAGTGCCAGATTAATAGCAGATTTTGAGAAAGTTGGCAGTAGTTTTCTCCCTTGACCCCAAACACTACTGTGTCTACTACAAGACTCCTGCTTGTCCCTAAGGTGGACCAAACCTGAACATCATAAATCTAGTTCAAAGATATCATGCTAGGTTTATTTCTTAAAGAATTTTTAAAAATCTATTTTGAGAGCGAGAGAGGAGAGTCTGTGTGTGTGTGTGTGTGTGTGTGTGTGTGTGTGTGTGTGTGTGTGTGAAGTTGTTAGGAGTTGATTCTATCCCTCTTCTACCATGCAGATCCTACTCAGGTTATCAAACTTAGCCTTTACCATCTTGCTTGACCCTGAGGGTGTGTGTTCATTTGTTTCAGTTATGAGTGTAGGTCACTTCTGTAATCTCACCACTGGGGATGCTGAGGCAGGAGGATTAACAGGAATTGGAGGCCAACCTGGGCTATGTATTGATCTGTGGGCCAGCCTGGGGTACTGATTTAGACCCTTTCTCAAAATGGGGAACAAACAAACTAACATGGTTGTGAGGACCATTTGAGAAGAAGCTGTGGTTGCAGCTGTTGACTTGTTAGTCTCACTTGTTCATACAGCTCTTTATTTGGCAGGGTATAAAGGAAGTGACCAATCTCACCCCATATCCCTTTGCAGGATACACTTTAAAAATTCTTGTTACGAAAAATGTGAAGCATTCCCCCAAAATGCAGAAAATAATACTATCACACAGTTGCTATTACCAGCTTTGGATAATATGTTGCAGGTAGAACTGTAGCCTTCTACTCACCCTGTCAGCAATATATGAAAGTCCTGTTTATCTACCTCCTTGCTAACATTTTTCATTGTCACACTGAAGTTTTTGCCAATCCTGTTGAGTAAAAAATGATAGAGGTATATTTTTCAAATTACCCTTGGAGTTTCTGAGAATAGAACACATGGCAGTAAGTTTTCAAAGAAATTGAGTCCCCAAAGAAGTAAAATATTGATTTTAAATCATGATAAATTTATTATAATAGAAAATGAGAGAACATCAACACGTACATGTATGTTAGTGAGTTGGAATATTTCGACATCCTGTAGGATTTTGAATGAACACACACCCTTAGTGTCAAGCAAGATGGTAAAGGCTAAGTTTGATATCCTGAGTTGGATCTACATGGTAGAAGAGGGATAGAATCAACTCCTGCAAGTTGTCCTCTAACAACTTTACACACACACACACACACACACACACACACACACACACACACACACAAAATGATGGAGTTGGCTGCTGCCCTCAGAGGAATCAGGGTCAGGCTTCTTTTGACAATTGTAATTTAACATCAAGCACCAGCCCTGTTCCTGTCTCACTCTGGATAAAGCCAGTCCTACTGATGGACTCTGGTTCTTGGAAGCATTTTTGAACACTTTGGAAGTTCTTGGAAATCTCTCCTGTTCCTGGGTAACAGTTCTGTTTTTCTGTCTCACTTGATCTCCTTTGCACTTTTCAAGATGCTAATTTCTGAGATGACCAAGTCCTAGAGGCTGGAAGAAGCTGTTGAGGTTTCTTTTGTGCTTTTATTTTATTTAACATTTGGATTCGTGTGACAACATGCAGTGGGAAGATCTGTTTGCATTGACATGTGGTAACCTTTGGTACCTGGAGTAATAGTCGGTAGCTGACAGTAATGGTGAGAAGCCATGTTCAATGAATGGTAGTACTCTTGCCTACCAAAACAAAACCAATCAAAATTTGGATCTCATATACCCTGTGATCTTATGAATGGAGGAGCAGAAAATCTGCATCCCCCATGGTACACTCGTATTCTTGTACAGAGTTTCCCTAGGTAGTGCACACTGAATTGCTGTTGGGCAAAAGCACACTGAAGTTCTCTTTATTTTCACCCTGAACAGAAAGCCAGTGCTAGAACAAAGAATCAGAAAATTTGAAAAGCATTCCTGGCTATTCTGACCAAGACCTGAGGGTTCTAGGTAGACAAAGAACTAACTAAAATTCAGATATAGCCAAGGCTGTGTTGTCAGTCTTCATTATAGAAACTTCTAGAAATCATGATTCAACGCAGCCCCTCTGGGTTGCATAACCTGTTTCACTGCATTGTTCTTTAGACTTTCAGAGATTTCATTTCTTACATTTTAGCCAAATGCTTACTTAATATGCCCTTACAGTTTAGGAATGTCATCTTCTTCATAGTGGCTATGTTTCTGTAAATCTTCCCCAGAGCCTAAGTAAAAAGTTTAGACTGAGTTATCAAAATTCATTGTAAAGGATAAAATGGCATTGATATTAAGAATGTGATATCATTCGAGGCTATGCTACCCTTCAGTGACTTTAGATTCTTCCATTCACCAGAATCTGAAGCCTGATTGACAGTCAGGATAGGTTAGGCCATTGCTGCACTAACAGCAGACCTTAATCTGAATGACTTAATTCACTAAATGTTTACTTTTCACTCAGAGTGTTGTGGAGTGTCCCATCATGGTCATGACATCTGGAACATGTGACCACCAAGGTCCCTACAGCAAGGGACAAAATAACTGGATGGTTTCCAAGAAATTTACCTCTCTTTGCTTAGAGATGAATAACAAATGTCAGTGTGTGGGCTCAGGGTGTTTGCAATGGTGATTGTGAGCTACAGCTTCCCTTTTATATGGGAAGGAGAATGAAGCAAGATGTGCCTTTCAAGTAGCATTTACTCTACATGTTGGTGTTAGTGTCACTTGACCATATTACTTGGTGAAAAGGACAATTGGTAGTTGTTCCACAGAGTACACTTACTGATCCTGTCTGCCTGATTACCACATATTATTATACAAGTTTCATGGGCTCACATTGGCAGAAGTGTGTTTTTGGCTTTGCCAACTGATATCTTATTTTTATCCAATTCTATTCCAATGTCCTTTTAAGTTCCCCTCCATCTGTTTTCCTTCTTATATTCAATATCCATGGCTAAAAGATATGTTGGATTTGTTTCGGAAGAGTGACTTGATGAAATTGTAAGATTTAATACTGGAAGAAAAAGGAAAATAGATTCAGAAAATTAGGACCCATTAACTTGCAATATTCTATTTCCTTTTCCTTTTCTTCATGTCTACTCAGTTTAGCATGTACTGCTCTACTTAGGACCATTCATTGCCTATTACCAGGAAGCATGACAGGGAAAGGGTGCAGGAAGGAACTTGGTGAGGCCTTTTGGGATGGAGAGGAGGGAACTGGGAGGGTGCAGCTGCCTGCAGTGGAGAGGTGCTTTCCCTTTGGAGCTGGTGAACCCACCCCACATGCAATTCTTTAATCCAGAACACACACACCTCCCGCTCCTTGAAGGCCCTTTGGACTGCATCGCTGGCCTTTATAATTTCCCAAATGTGATCAGTTCTTTCCCCTACTACCTTTGTGGGGCAGCTACTTGCTTTCTTTCTGAGGAGGTAGAGGAAGGCAGTTAGTTAATGAGTCCTCAAAGGAGCCCAAATGGCAAAGAACACTGAATATTTAGCTTTTACTGGTCTAGCATGGAGGTGAGAATGAACTCACCAGTTTCTCCATCTTACAGTTGGCTGTTGTGGTTTGGATCTTGAATGTTCTACAAAGGCGTGTACAAAGGCTTGCTCCCTAGGGTTCACTCATGGGGTATGGCAAAGCTTTGACACAATGATGGCCTGTTGGTGATCATTGAGAGTATTTCCCAGAAGGGCATTATGGGATTCCCACCTTTCTTTTTTTCTTCTTGTTTTGCTTCTTAGACATGAGGAAGCAGTTTTTTTTTTTTTAATACTACTGCACTCTCAGAGGTACGTATGGTAATAATAATAGACTTACACCTCTGAAATTGTGAGCCAAAATAAACATTTTCATATGTTTTCTGGGGTATTTTGTTGTGATGGAAACTTAACATATGTCTCCAATGTCTGTTTCCTAGACTGTGGGACTTCTACTGATGCTAGCAAGTGTTCCATTTAACACTCTTTTCTAAAATCCCATCTTCGAAATAACACTAATACCCAAAAAGGCAGTATTCTGTTGGACATGCCATCAGTAGTGCACAAAGGGAGACCGCATGGGAGAGGGAGTCCAAGAAAAGATATATAGTACATGACCAAGGCCAAATGTTTATGTATTTAAAGAGAGGAATCAGAAGGGCACTGACCTCCACATTCAGAGCAGCCTCGTGGTTCCAGCCTGTTCGTGGGAACTACATAGAGTTCTATGGTCTCTTGAACTGCCCATAAGATGCTGTGTGAGTACGAGGAGCCCTATGTGTGTGTTGTATGAACTCTTTTCCCACAGAGTAGCCTAAGAAAAACCAGGTCTTAAATGGAGCAGCTATTGCTAAGTGATATGCTCCTATTTTTCCAGAATTGCTTTGTGGAAATCACCAAGTGCTTCTGAGGTTCTTCCTTCCTTCCAGGTTCTATCCTGAGCCCTTTTCCCTTTCACAACTTATAATTATCCTCAATTTACAAATGATGACGTTGACTCAGAGAGAGACTGAATAGGTTGTGTAGGTTACCTGCTAGTAAGTGGTAGACTTGGGATTAGTCTGCCTCCAAGGTCAGTGCTGTTAGTTCATCTACTCTTTAGGTAGACCAGCAACATGTGGCTGAGCTGGTGTATACCTAAGTGGAAAAGATGGGAAAGCCAATGACTTAGTAGAACCCACTTTTCCCTGAGGGGGAAAAGTACCACCTGTACAAAGAGGCTGACCTCTTCTCAGTCCAGCTCTGAGAACCAAGAAATGTCCAGGAAAGGCAAGAGGTCAGGGTGGTAGAGATTGCACTGGGGAAAAGGCATGGAGTTGTATTCCTTCAGGAATCACTCAGCACTAACTATCAGTAATTGGGTAGGTGTGATGTAGCAGACCTTTATGCTCAGTGCTCAGGAGGCGGAGCCAGGAACCAGGAAGATCCCTCAAAGTTTTAGGACAACCTGTTCTACATTGTTAAGTCTAGGCCAACTAGGGCTATATACTGAGACTCTGGTCAAAAACGTGTGTGGTGTACATTTTGGTATGAAAGGAGGAAAAGTAGTTGTGTTTGATTTGAGTGATGTGCCATGGGAAAGGGGAGCTGGATATAGAAAGAGAAATAGACAGACCTGGTGGTGTATACCTTTAGTCCTAACATTTGGGAGACAGAGGTACATAGATTTCTGTCAGTTAGAGGACAGCCTGGACTACAAAGTGAGTACCAGGACAGTCAGGGCTGCATAGTGAGACCCTGTCCTAAAAAAAGAAGGAAGGAAAGAAATAAAAAAGAAAAAGAGTAAGAAGGGAAGGAGGTGACTGAATCGTGATGTAGAACCTCTTGAGATGAATTTCCTGTGTTCAGGGGAGAGTGACAACTCTAACCTCCCCTTATTAGAACATTTTCATAAGACCCTGAGGGTTATGATAGCAAAATTCTTCATAGATGTGGAGATTTTGCACTTGCTTTGGGGCAGAGATTATAGATGCATGTACAGTTGTAAGAATAGCCACAGAAACCAAATTTCACCATGGTAATAATTGGAAAGTAAACTGCTATGTAACACCAAGTTGACTTTGATAGAATTCATTGATCTGCCAAGGATCCCCAACTTGTGCTTGATGTCATTTGTGTGTGTGTGTATTTAGTTCTAATGATTTTCAGATGCAAAGCCGTTCTGTCACCAGCAGGATTCTCCTTGTTGCTTTTCATAACCATAGCCACCTTTCTCCTCTGCCGCTCTACCTATCCCTAACTTAATATCTCAGTTTAAATTTTTTTAAATAATTTATTTTTTATTTCTTCAAGTTACATCTCAATCACAATCCCCTCCCTACTCCCCCCTCCAGTCCCACCCTTCCCCCCTCCTCCCCCCCCACCCCCCCCCCCCCTTCCCTTTTCTTTTTTTTTTTTTTTTTTTTTTTAAGGTATTTCTTTTTCCCCCCAACAGCTCCCCCTTTCAGTCCAAAAAATGGTTCTTTTTCTTATAACTATAAATACAATACAAAACAACAGAAATAAATAGGCCACAATTGTAAGAGTTATATGGCTTAGCATACATTCCCAATGTCCAGTCCATATGTATTTGGCACCTGACTTTAACATTCTACTATCTAACCATCTCCATGAGTTTAAAGTTCAATATCTAACTCAGCTTTCATACTAACTTGCCTCATAATTTTAAAAATATCTTCTTAGATCCAGAACACCCTCTTGATTCCTAAACAACTCAAAATTTAACTATGAGACTCTAGCTATCTATTCTTCAACCACCTCAGAGACCTGAGAGGGATAAATATGTCTGATTATATAGGAAGTGCAGGACCTGCAGCTTCCAAAACTAAGAAATGACATACCAGTGGCTGCCTGGACAGTTCCCATTTTCTCTCCATACATTACATTATATTGATGTAAAATTAAGATTGTATTGGGCTACATCGGTATTGATCTTTGTATATTGATACAAAATTAAGATTATATTTGGCCACATTGGTATTGATCTTTGTATATTGATACAAAATTAAGGGTAACTCTTCTTAAAGGTATTGTTCGTAGTAATACTTAAAAATGAAATGTCAAGTTTTGACCTTGCTACCAACCGACATAAACTGTTTAGGATAATTAAGAAACGGAAACTAATAGTCATGAAAATGTGTCATTTTGTTAGTTACTATGACAGTCTATCACAGTTATTTTCTAAGCTACTCAGAAATCAAGTTGCTAAGAGACAAGCAATATTTGCTTATCTAAATATAAGAGATAGATAGGGCATCTTCAAAAACCTCAAGAGATCTGCAGAATATGGCATTCAAAGATGTTTTCTTAAGATTTTTTTGATATTGAGACATGTCAGCTCCTGACAGCACCCCCTATTCTACTCCAAGTAGAAGATGAGCATCGAAGAATCTCCAGTGGGAGATGATTGAATTGGTGGTAAGCCTTTCTCTTGGCAAGAAAAACCCCTTGCTTCAACTGTAGACAGACTTCTGTCCAAAAAGGACAAAACTTGGTAGCAGGGAAGTCGACAGCCTAACTCTGCCAAGACAGGGTAGGTAAGTCCTTCATAATTCCTGCTCTACAATCAATGTCTGTCAGAGAAACGGGGTCAGTTTAAAATTTTTAAAAATTTATTTTATATTGACACAAAAATGCAATCATATAGGATGTAGTCTTTAGGGATTTGCTTTATTCATTCAGTGTAATTCCCTGGAGAGTCATGGGGGCTGATTTATCCATCCCTTCTTATGATGTGTACGTATCACAGTTGTTCTGATCATGTACTTTCTGAAAGGCATCTGTCACTTGCCTTAGGCTTCTTGGTGCATATATGAGTTGGCCTTGGGGTTAGTTAACTTTTTCTTATTTTTGTATCAAATCCTTTAACTAAAAAGTATGGTTAATATTTTCAAAAGGTTAATAGAAAAAAGTTTGCTTGGTGTAATGTTAATACTGCTTGCTATTGTTGTTCTAGTCAAGTTCCCTATATTTTCAGAAGTTGTTGTAATAGTTGCGCACAGATGTGTGGGCCAAGCCCCAGAAAACCCCACGAAGATATTGGTCATGATCCTCCTTCCAGACCCTAATTGCTTGTGCTTTATGAGGATGTGCCTCTGGTGATGAAGGCTACAAAGTAAACTGGCTTAGTGTTGATGAGCAAAGCTGAAACCATAGAGGAAAGACTGCAAATGAGGCACGTATGTACTGCTGTCCTTAAGATATGTGGGATATACATAGTGTCAAGTTGTTTGGCCTTTGCTGAGAAATTTTGTGTTTTGATAATTATGACTCCAGTCAAAGAATTATAGAGGCCTCTGTATTTTGTGTTGGGCTAACATGAAAGGACACCTTTCTCTTTGTGTAGACACTTATGAAGCACATGGTCTAACAAATACGGAACTCAGTAAATTTCCGAGTTCTGGAGCAAACCCAGGGAGGAGAGAAAAAAAAACAATTTTCAGAAGATCCTCCTATTGATTTGTTTTCTGTTGGGAAAGGTCAACAAATATTTCTTCAGCAGTGAAACAGCACAATTAATATCTGTCCAATAGCATTCAGTGATGCGATTGAGCATTTCCTCTATTGACAAGTGAGACTGACGCCTGGGGTGACAGGTGCAGCACGTAGGGAGACTGAGATCAAGATGGGTTTTGCTGTGCAGTTCCTCCCCGTTCTCCTGGAACACAAGATTTGTTTCTCACTTACTTTTCTGTTGGGAGTGGGATGAGGTTTGATTTTTTTTTTAAGATTTGTTTTTAAATGTCATCTTTTAATTATATTTTGGATAATGATGAAGAGATATGCAATTTGGTTATGAGAATAAATCTTAAAAGGCTCAGTGACTCCTTTATCTGCTGCTTAAAACAACTCCCAGTAGTAAAGAATGTTTCATTAATTGTCAATGCTTGGGAATTATGGAATTAGAACAGCTGACATTCCTTTCATCATTCATAGACTTAAGTGGCAGTGGCATTACTTATTCTAAATTAAGTTCCTTTCCTGGATAAAAAAATTACAACAATGTCATAAGAAATAGAGCATTGTTAACTTTTATTTTAGAAGGCTATTTTTCTAGTGGAGAAATGAAAACAACTATTATTCCTTTCCTCTTCACGTAAAGAGATACGGCATCTAAGTTAATACTTTAGGGATTCTAGCTATGGGTTAAAATGTTTAAAATGGACATTAGTATGTTTTTATGTCTTCCACCCTATAAAAATATAGGGCATTCTTAACATGTACATGATGTGAATGTGTTACATATATGTGTGTATAACAGGTATGCATGTGAGTGTGTGGGTGTTGATAATAAAAGTAAATCGATAAATAGAAGGTTGATACTTTAAATGTATATATATGGCAGCTCCTGCGTGCGCACACGCTAACACACACACACACACACACACATTAAGTGGATGGACGAATAGATGATAAATACCTTAAGGGGGGCATTCTTGGCAGCTCCTGGACTTATCTTCGTTGGTCAGGTGACTCTCAAGTGGCAGCAGAGCGATAAATGGCTTTCGTCTCTGTAAAAATGCTATATTAACCCTGCTGTCCAAGATAGGGTTCCTATAATCAAGGTGTCCTAATAATTTGTGCTCAGAGGATTTTCTGAACCTCCCTCCATTTCTGCTCTGTTGTCTTGAAAGACTTGTTTATAATATAGTGAACTACTAGCCGGCTCCTGCTTAGTTTACTCCTGTGGCCTTATTTTGGCAACCGTTGTTATTAAGGAAATCTGGTCATGCATTTGATGTGAGTGGAAGCGTTTCCCAGCACTGGCAAGTGTGTGCAGCTGCTTCAGAGTCTTTCCTCCAGTACCTTCCTTGGGTGTGACTCACCTTGAGAAGAGCAGCTTATAAAAATTTAGTTGGAAGTGAAAATTAATGGTCACCTTAGTTCGAGTCAAGTATTACCAAGTTTCTTTCAGGATCACCTGCAAAGTTGGAGAGTGTATTATTGCTTAAATATCTGTATTCTGTTTAAGCAATTTAAAACAAAGCAGAATAAGTAATATAATGAAAACTGCCTCGTGTTGGTGTGGTGCTTCCTGCTGTAATCTCAACACTTGGGAAGCTGAGGCAATGTGGTTTCTGGGAACTGCAGATCAGCTTGGATCGTACAGTTTCAGGATAGCCTAAGCTATCTCAAATCAAGTGGGATGGGGTCCAGCTTAATTGGTACAGTGCTTGCCTAGCATGCTTGAGGCTCTGGATTTGGTTCCTAGAACCACATAAAACCAGGTTGGTGGCCCATCCTGTTATCCTAGCACTGGCAAGCTAGAAACTGGAATATCAAAAGTTTTGAGGTCATCCTTGGCTACACAATTTGAAGCCAGCATGGACTACATGAAATGCCAGCTTGGGCTACTTAGTGAGACCCTGGCAACAAACAAACAAATGAACGAACAGCAAATAAATCGCAATTTCTATATAAAAATGGGAAACATTATTTTTAGTATTAAACTATGATGCTGATAAACAGCTTTTAAACTATAAGGAGGCTGACTTTTGCTGTAACAACTTGTTTGCAACATGTTACTTTAAAAACATTTGACTCTTTTGAAATCTAGGAATTTACAATGAAATTGAGGGAAATAGGCTGAAAAATGTAAGTACTGTGTTTTGGGATAATCTGAGGGAGACTTAAGAGGTAGGATATGAGCTCTTATTTGGTGACTTGAGTATCAGGTATAGTTAGCCTTTAATTCTTAATAAAAGTTGAGGGAGGCATGATGTATGATAGTCCCATGTTTTGTTTTGTTTTTAAGCTCTGAACTTTTTTTGCACTGAGCTATGTCCAGTTTGATCAGCTGGGCTCGGTGCTGTGCTTCTGCTTCCATTTGTCTGCCTTATTTTTCTTCTGGTTGGTAATCTCACCTTCAACACGCTGCAGTCATTTAAGAACATTTCTGATGTACTTTTCCAAACAGATGTGTTCAGCCTCTTTTAAGGTGACTCCTTCTTTCTCTGCAGTCCCAAAGAACCTCATTTTTAGCACTCACAGAACGTAGGGCTCTTTTTCTCTTTGCTTTAAATGCAGTTATCCCTTGGGGGCATGAGCTCTCAAGCTTGATGCTCCTGGACTCACATCCTGATCTGGCACTTACTAACTGTTGGCTGACTTACCCCAGGGCCAGCTCTCACTTCAGACTGAGAGGAGCCAGGCAGCTGTGTTTCTTTCAACCCGTAAAACTCAGTGGCCAAGCAGGCTGGCTCTGGGAGGTGGCTTTTAAGAAGTAGAGAGTATTAGTTAAGCTTTCTTTCTCTGTACAGCACCAGGTAATCTGTATGGCACCAGGTAATTAAAGCAATGCTCATGCCAGCCATTTCTAACAGTGGGGCAAGAAGATAAAAGGACTAAGGATCATCCGTGGCATCTTAGAGCTGTTTTACCAAACCAGGAAATGGCCACCTCCAGAATTTTTCTTGTAGAAGTCAAGTGTCTATGACGTATGTAATTTTCAGTTGGATTCTTTACTTCTTACAACCAGAAGTATTCTTAATAGTTATATAACTTTGGGTAAATTAGTTAAGCTCTGTAAACTTTGGCTTTCTCATCTGTTAATAAGTAGAGGAATTAACAGTCACTTGCATAGTGATACGTGATTTAAGGAGATCTTATTTTCTGACTTATCATACCAAGTTATGGTTTCTTCTTTTTTTCTTACTTTATTTGATATTGCTAATCAGAAAGCATCTACCACATTGATTTTTTTTACAAAAATAAATCATAATAAATATTCTGGAGGAATAAATGAATATTAGCATGACACATTTATGAATGCTTTACGTGTTAAGATACTGTAGCTTGTCCTTCCACAGACTTGCTAATGACTGAGTTGACAATCTTTTTCCACGCCTCACATGTGGCTGGACCCCATAACTAGCTTTAGTCAATCAGGTCAACAGCAAACAGATATTCAGAGTGTTTACATACCGAGACTTGATGCAAGTCGAACCCTGCAGGCTTATGTGCATCCGCCCAAACTGGCTCACTGGGTGATATGAAAGGAACAAAGCGCCCCAGAAATAGCCAACACCACCATGTGAGGGAGTCCAGCTGGGTGTGTGTGCTTGAGTGAACCAACCCAGTGAGGAGCTAAAGAACCCAGGATCAGCTGACATGCAGCTCAATGAACCACAAAGTTGTGAGAGTGATCTTCTTTAATGCAGAAAAATAAATGCTAGAAATAATAGCCTCGGGGGGGGGGGTGGATACCATGTGTCTGAACTTGATTTCAAATTAGGTGAGAGTGTTGTACAATATGAACTCTTAATCTCTTGTTTAGAAAATATACAACAAATGTCAAGGGCTAAGAGAGTGTGCTGTATGCAGCCACTCTCGGATAACTTGAGTAGTTACATTGTATATTATTACTATATACAATGAGTATTTACAGGTGTGTCAAAAAGTATCATTATAAATTTGTATTATTGTTGAATAAGAATCAAATATATCATGTAGATATACCAAGTAAATATAGCGTACAAAGTGATGACTGATATGGCCACTGGCACCTTCTTTCTTCTCTCTGCTGAGGGCAGTTCATGTACATGCCTGTCTTTACAGAGTGTGTGTGCATTTCTGTAGATTGTATACCTTGGTGTGCTCCTGTAGAATGAGTATTGGATGTGAGCTCTGTGAAGCAAGAGTGAGACTAAAAACCGTATTTCTAGTTCTCAGACTGTAGTTCCAAGGCCCTGAGCCCCTTTCTTGTACTTTGGTCCATTTTGGGGGGATTAACATTTGTGATATTAGGGTTCTTTTGTTTTAACTTCTAATTGATGTCTCTTTCTTGTTGATCCCATTGGATTTCTTGTGTGTTCTTGTTGAGCACACGATGGAGACGTGTGTGTGTGTGTGTGTGTGTGTGTGTGTGTGTGTGTGTGTGTGTGTTTGTGAGTGTCCCCTCTTCCTCATGGAATTTTGTTAATGTGCATGGCAGTGTTAACATCTTTCCTGACTGAGATAGTAATACCACTTCACTCCACAGGGAAAGAAGTCTTCATTATTCCTCTGGGGCTGTACTTTTGTGTTGTGGGGCATATTGAAGAAAACATAGTAAAGCACACAGTTATCCTCTTGGGGTGTCCTTGACACTTTGTGATTCAAGGTCTCATCTTTCCCTGTCAGGAATAAGATGGTATATTTATTAATCTTAGTACTTTTGTGAGGAACCTCTATAGTATTCTTTTCTTCCTTCCTCTCTTTCTTTCCAAAACTCCCTAAATGCTTCCTGATCACTCTCATTGCTATTTACACTGAATGTTCACAATACTATTAATACCCAAAGCTCCTCCATGACTTGTGTCATTGAGACCTGGACCCTGGCTCTGCACAGCTCCTACCAGTGGAGGATACTTTGACTTAAGAGAAGGCAATCTGAGACGTAGATGGAGGCTGGTACTTGATCTGTGCTGTTCCAAGGAAAAGTATAAAGAAAGAAGTCTATGCATTGAGATCACCCTTTCTCCTCATCAAGACCTGTCACTTAATATGATTTGTCCTTTAAGGTTTCATACATCTTTCAATAAGAAGCAAAACCATAGCTAATGGTGGAGTAGACCGTATAGATTATCATTGTTTATTTCTAAGACCAAAAGGGTTTAACAGGGAGATTCAAGGCTCTTTTGTGGGGATGAGGCTCTGCACTTACCTGCTCTCTTCTCAATATGCTGCCTTCCAGCAGCCAGCTTGCTGCCTCCTGTATATGCTGGCTGTAACATTATACTTCTTGTTGTCCCAAGTGACACCAGCCAATATGTGGTAAGGAAGAGGAGAGTTCCAAGGAGTCCTTTACCTGAGGTTAAATGCTAGCCTGTGACTTTCCCAGCGGAGTTCTCTCTAGGGCCCATTGCCATGTCTTGTCCTAGAACATGTATTTGAAAAGAAAGTCTAGCCCCTGGGGGTTGATACATCACTATGCAAACTGCAGAGTGAGCCAGCTGCTGGGAAGGCTACCCATGCTACACCTAGATTAACTTCTAAAGGGTCAAATGGGTAAAAATTCCTGTGTTGCATATCCTTCAGGGAAATTGAGGATGACTGTAGCCTGGGGTCTCTCTGGCAGTCACTTTATATACTATTAATTGGCACATAATCCAAAAACTTCTGTTTCTTTAAGTGCAGAAAGCCAAATCCTGGACCCAGTAAAGAAAAGGCATGGATTAAAATGAGCTAGGTGATGGGGTCTGTGCACAGTGAATAGTGCACAGGCCAGAGTGTGTCAAGGAAATCTCTCATGGCCGGTGGAACCTGGTCCACAGTCTGCTCTAGACCATGGGAAACTTTTAAAAGAAAAGTCGGCCTTTGGACTACGTGAAGGATTTGTTGACAGAAGTGTGTAGGGCCAAGGATGTATACACCTAGAGGACATTTTCCAGCAGGAGATCAATCTTGAGGCTCAGCTGAGAATTCAGTCATCCAGCGGCCTGTCCAGAGGAAGCAGTCTAAGAAGGTGAGCTGAAAGTAGGAGGCCAGGACAGCATCCTAGGTAGGAAAGGGACAAATCAGACTTGATGTGGCTGCATAGGCCTTTCTAGGCCTGCCTCTGTGTGCTTGGTGGTTGTTAGGGCAATGTGCTACTTGCTGTTCCTGTGATGGTCATCTTAACTAATGATCCAGGGAGGCAAAAGCTTTTATTCAGTGCCACTGCTAGCTCCTCGTCCTGTTAACTCACCCAGGACAAGTTCTGTGTGCATATTTGGGTCAGATCCAGCATGAAGGCAATTTTTGGAGTAGTCAAAACTCAAAATTAAATTTTCTGGGTACATGTGAGCACCTCTGTAAGCCATTTTGCGAGCTTTCATGGACTATGACAAAGTCAGTCTGGAAACAAGCACTTCTAGAAAGGGAGGCTCATAGACAGAATGCAGCTCTGTGGTGTCTGGAAAGGCCTTAGGCTGCTCCTCTAAGTTAATGTTTCCACGTGGATCTGGGAAGCCAGCCACTTGGATGTGTACCTGAGCCATCCATAGATCTGAGTTCGGTGTCTATAAAGCCTAGATACCAATCTGGCTGTTTCCATGGCTTCATTGTGAGGCATTAAATCAAGACAGCATGGGTGAACTGTCCTGAACTTGATGACATTCATTGAGATGTATACAAATTGACAGGTAAGTTTTTTCTGTGTTTCTTGTAACAGTTATCTAGGGCATGTGTCCCCTTAAGTTGAAGAATTTTTCAGAAATCAAAACCTTTTGACACAGAAGGAAATATATCCCAAATATAATATAAAAACTCATTTTAATATGTAATAATTTTCCTTTAGCCCTTGATCTTGTAAAAAAATAATCAATGAAAAGAAACGAATGATGAACTGCTTCAATTTCCACAACCCAGTTGCTGGGGAAGAAAATAAAGCAAAAAAGTAGCACAGTGCTAGGCCTTGGGAAGCTTGTGTTCACAACTGCACCACAGAGCCTACCTAGTAAGCCGTGTGGAAGATGGAGAATGAGGAGGGACTTCTACCTCTTCCTTGCATACCATTATCTGTGTGTTGTCTCCTCTAGGGTGTCATCTCTGAGTTTTTCTGTCCAGCCCCAGCTGCTGGGACTCAGCAACATGGCCTGCCTTTAACAGTAAATAATTGAACAAGTAAATTCACATGTAGCCAGGCACATTAGCTCACACCTGTAATCCAAGCACTTTTCCGGGACAGTAGGACCAGGACTTTAGAAACATCCCTTGGCTTTATAGTGAGTTTAAGGCAAACCTGGCCAACCAGAGACATTGTCTTTAAAAAGAAAAAAAAAATTAAGTCACTTCTGATAAAAATGTTACCTCAAAGTACATATGATCAATAAAATCTTTTATGGATACAAAACAAAGAGAAATAACTGAAAGCTTCATGTTAAAGATGAAATTCTCTGTGATTCTATCCATTTCAATGAGGCAAATAAAGTAAAACCTTTTGAGACTTCATTCTTTCGTGGCATCCTGCTATCTCTTTGCATGTTCTTACTGAGCACTAGATACATGTCAAATGCCCTGGAAGCTCCTGGGATTGTGTTTGTGATTGAGAGGCTAAGATGCTGCCCAAGGTATCTTGGAAGTCTGGTGGCTAATAAGAGCTTGGGACAGTGGGAGGGATGGGGTGAGGTCGTGGTTTTTGAAGAAGCAGGCAGAAGCAGGGGTTTTCATATGTGTTGGAGAAGACACTTGCTCCTCTCTGTCAGGTGCAGTTGGGGAGGCCTCACTGAGAAGGGGACATCCAAACAGAAACGTGCACAGATAGAAGGAGTGCACGGGGTACAATGTCATATCAACGGCATCAAGGTTGGCTGTACAAGTGTTCTTCCAAGTTCATGGAGACCAGAGACCACAGGAGAGAACACTTAACAGATTTGTGTCTGGTTTTGCTGTTAAATGTTAAAAATTACTCCTTCTGGTATAGTTTGTGTTTAATTGAGCATTTATTTAGATTAGAGCATGAGTTAAGTCCTTTAAAGTGAGCCCCATCATAGAGTTCAGAACTGTTAGCAAATTATTTTTGATTCAATGCTATAAAATATTTTATGTAGCAAATTTGTAAAATTTGCCTTGTTAACCTGTTTGAACTGTACAGTTCACTATTTTCAAAATATTTCATCTTTATTGGCAGCTCTGTAGTCATTTATCTTTTCTACCCTGAGAACTACTAATCAGCTTGCTGTCTTCATAAGTTTATCTTTTCTAGAGACCATAAATTTTGAGCCTGGCTTCTTTGTGTCACATTCTGCTTACAAACATCATCATTGCTATACAATGTATCAAAATGGCATTATTTTTCAGGCCAAATCATATTCTGTTATATATAAATCATTCATTTTGTTCAACCCTTCTTCTATTGAAATGCACATTAGGGATTTCCACAGTTTGTCTTGGATCAATATTACTGAACACTAGTATGCAGTTGGTTGAGTAGGGGAAGAAAGAGAAATGAAGAAAAGGAAGACAGAATGCATTACTGTGGCATATTATGAACATATAATTTTTTTGTCTTATGTTGAGAATCTAACTCAGGCATTGTACATGTTAGATGAGTACTGTATACTGTACATTTTATCTGTACTTTCCATCCCTAACACAGTAACTTCTTAGGAACCATCAAAACTACTTTTTGTCTTCATTATCATATATGTGAAGTAGTTTCTCACTGTGGTTGTATTTTGAGCATTCTAATTACTAATGATGTTGAGCACCTTAATATGTTGGCCATACGTGTATGGGTGGGGGGCGTTCAAATCTTTGCCTCTTTTCAATAGGGTTGTTTGTGGGAATTCCTTTTTACCTTAAACAGTCAGTCTTTATCAGGCACATGGCAGTCCTTTGCTGCCATTCTGTAGGTTATGGTTTCACTCTCCTGAAGTGTCTTTTCATATATGAAATATTATAAATATTGGTGAAACTCAATTTCTTTCTCTAGTTGCCTATACTTTTGGGAATGGGGGGCTTTTTTAATTTTAAACTTATAAATCTTAAATTTAGATTTCTAGTCTACTTTCAGTTTGAATAAAGTATATGTGGAGGGCAGACAAGATGGCTCAGCAAGTAAAGGTAGTTGTTGCCAAGCTATAGGAATTTTGCTCTTCCTGATGCTCTTGTAAATTAGGGTTTTTTTAATTTAATTTTTAGATTGTTCATTATTAAATTTGAACACATAATTGACTTTTGCAATTTAGTTATCTATTATCTTTGCAATTCTGGTTATATATTATACAGCTTTCTTGAATTTGTAAGTTTACATTTTTTATGTTTATTTATTACTTCAGGTTACATCTCCATCATAGTACTCTCTTTCCACCCCTCTCAGTCCTGCCCTCCCAACCTCTACCCCCTATCCCTTCCAGCCCACTCCTCCAGAGTGAAGTGTCCCTACATATTAGTCCCCGCCACAGTTCAGCAGCCAAATGAGAGCCAAGAGCCTCCTCATACACTGGGCATCTACAAGGCAGCATACTAGGGCAAAGTGTCTCATGGACAGGTAAAAAAGTCTATGCTCATGTTCCATTTGGTGCATTGGCTGTACCATAGTTATGCTGTTCTATAAGGCTGAAATTGGATTATAAGTGAATAGATGCCATGTGCATCCTTCTGAGTCTGGGTTAGCTCACTCAGGATGAGTTTCTCTAGTCCTATCTATTTAGCTGAAAATTGCATGATTTCGTTGTTTCTGATGGCTGAATAGTATTCCATTCTGTAGATGTACCACAGTTTTTTTTTTTATCCATTCATCAGTTGAGGGACATCTGGGTTGTTTCAAGTTTCTAGCTGTCACAAATAGGGCTGCTATGAACATAGATGAGGAAACGTCCTTGTGGATTGGTGAGGAATCATTTGGATGTATACCCAGAAGTGGTATGGCTGGGTCTTGAGGTAGAGCTATTCCAAGTTTTCTAAGGTATCACCACACTGATTTCCATAGTGTTTGTACAAGTTTGTACTCTCACCAGCAATGGAGGAGTGTTTCCCTTTCTCTACAGCCTTGCCAGCATGTGCTGTCATTTGAGTTTTTGATCTTAGCCATTCTGACAGGTATGAGATGGAATCTCAGAGTCGTCTTGAGTTGCATTAATCTGATGATCAAGGATGCATGAGCATTTCTTCAAGTGTCTCTAAGCCATTAGGGTTTTCTCCTTTGTGAATTCTCTGTTTATCTCTGTTCCCCATTTTTGATTGGATTATTTGGTTTCTTAGCATTTAGCTTCTTGAGTTCTTTGTAAATTTTGGATATTATCTCTCTGTCAGATGTGGGGTTGGTGAAGATCTTTTCCCAAGTTTACATTTTTTGATAGACTCATTAAAGTTTTCTATGCAGAAAATTGTGTCATCTATAAATAGAGAGAATTATATTTTGTAATTTCCAAATGGGTATTTTTTTTCATCTCTTGTTCTTGCTTAATATTTTTGTTTAGAACAGTCAATATTCTGTGAATGGAAGTGGAGGTAGTGAACACCCTTGTCAGTCCCTCACCACTAAGTATGATATTACCATGAGTTATTCACACACGATCTTCTTCATGTTGAGGAAGTTCCATTGTGTTCTGATTACTGAAAATGTATATGTTTTCCCTCTTTTTTTCCTACAAGCTTGGTATATCACATTGATTGGGTCTCATATTTTGAACTACCCTTGCATGCATTCCTGCACAAATCCCATTTGATCATAGTATATAGTGCATTTAATATGCTGCTAAATTTGGTTTGCTAGTAATTTGTTGAAGATTTATGCATATGTGTTCATATGGGATATTAGTCTGTGCTGTTTTCCCCTAGTATGCCCCTCTGAAGTTTTATTTTATTTTAAAACTCTATTATCTTTAGTCTTAATGAATTTTCACTCTTGTGTTATAACCGCTGAAAAAAATTGTCTTCTGAGAGTTCCTTTACTTTTTTTTTTACAAGAGCCAAGAATGCATACTGCTATTTGTTAGCATGCAAGGGCTAAAAGTGCAGAGAGAGAGAGAGAGAGAGAGAGAGAGAGAGACCAGGAAAGCATTAGTAACTAAGTTTTGGAAAGATTTATGTGTTTGTGTGTGTGCGTGTGCGCGTGACTGTGTGGCTGCCACATGTGTGTGCACAAAGGCTCCTGTGGAGGCAAAAGAGGGCACCAGGTCTGCTGGAGATGGGGTTGCAGGTGGTGTGAGCTGCAGGGTGTGGGTACCAAGGTCTGAATTCAGACCCTCCGGAAAATCAGCCTACGCCCCACTGAGCCATTTCTTTCGACCTAAATTATATTCCTACTGAAGATTGTATTCTGTCCCCAAAGGGTTAAATCGGTCATTGATCAAGAATCATAAATCGAAGAGTAAAGTATCTCTCTCCTTCTGAGGAGAGAAGGAAGCAGTTTTCCACTGTTGAGTGGGAGAATATTTGTCTGTGTGCTTTTTCTAGTCTAGCCTACCCTGGAATTGTATTTGCTTTAAAATTTACCTTTAGTTTTATAATCTTTTTTCTTATGTTGCAGTCTCTGGGGAGAATCTGCACCTTAAGTAGCATTTCCTAATAGGCACTAGCTGGTATTTCTCTCCCTTGTCCTCGGTAGCTGTAAAGGCAAGCCCTGGAGGGCTAGCCATCTCACACACATATCCATGGATGAGAATCATCTAAGACTTTAAGATCAATTTTGTTTCTTTCACAGTGATAGTATCTTGCTGTCCTCTTTTCTATTGCCCACCTCCTCCTTTTCCTCTGTTTTCTTAACTTTCTCTTCTCTGGACTCTTACACATTCTTTTCCTTCCATGTAGTGAGTGGCTGGCCTCAAAGATGTTCAGCAACTGTAAAAACATGAACGTTCCTTCATAGGATGTTCTGTCAGTGCAAAATGGCATTCATTAGAAGACCTGGCTACCTCTCATCGCAAGGGTCTGTTGGCAAGGATGCCGGTCTACACTCAGTTCTCTCTTCTGCTGACTCTGGCTTCCTAGAGTTTATGACTCTGGCATGAGGGGAAATACTACTGCATGCTCCTTCTGACCTTGACAACCTATCATTTCCATTTCAGCCAAAAAGCCCAATTGTCCCCACTTCAAACAACAATGGTTTTTGTGTATTTTATTTATGGCTTGCTCTCTTCCACAAAGAATTTGAAGCACCATATAAAATATATAGAAGACGGTAAGAATAAATAGTTGGAATAATCAGGGCAAAATGGAAATCAAGACACGAAAGTGAAGCTATGGTAGAATCACATAGATTTAAACCCTGGGAATTTTTTTTTCAGTTGTTAAGTGGATGTACATGTTTGGTTCTAAGTTTTTACAGAGCCAAAATAAAAAGTGAAGTATTATGGCCAATTATGTAATACATAGCATCCTCAAAGTTAAAAACAGCCCAGTTTTTCTGAAGGAAGACTTTTCTGTTCCTAAGACTCACAGGCATTTTCTTAGATGTGAGATCTATTTTTTTCCTGAAATCTCCTGTAGAAGACTATATATGGTAATCAGCATCCCTAACAGGCATTCTTGACATTGTGTTAATAATTTAATGAACCATGATGTCGTGCTGAGTGTATTCTAGATATAAGACTAGATAAGACTAAAACAAAATGTTTTAAGGGTGAAATTTTTACAGCTCAGCAAACTATGCTCTTTTTTGAAAACTTCCATGGTGATTGGTTATCACAACATAAGCAAGCTTTTATGTTTTTTGAAAAGTGTGTGTGTGTGTGTGTGTGTGTGTGTGTGTGTGTGTGTGTGTGTGTGCGTGTGTGTGAGATTACAGATTTCTGGGGAGGCTAAAGTTGTCAGATACCCTTAAAGTTGGAGTTTTAAGAGTTGTGAGTTGCCTGATGTGGGTGCTGGGAATCAAACCCCAGTCCTCTGCAAGATCAGTACATGCTGTTAACTACTGAGACATTGCTTCAGCTCCCCCACCAAACCTTTTGGTTAGAACAATGGTGAGAATGATCATGTTGGAATAGGCATTGGCAGAAAGGTCATCTGGAGTTCACAAGCCCACTTCTCAGCACATCAGGGTATTAGGGGAATTTGTTCCTTAGGGTTATAGCAACAAGACTCCCATTTCTTCAGCTCCTCAAGGCTTCCCAAGACCACATGGCTGCTTATAGCCAGCAAAGTCCATTCTCTATAGTCTGTGAAAATGGAGACTTACATAAAATTGGCTGATCACAGGAGCCAAGTCTCATCCTTTTTGGGTTCTCACCATACTAAGGAAGGACTTTCTTTAGAACAAATGCATGGGTTAAGGGTCTTGGGGCTACCTCTGACTGCCCCAGGACCCTGCTTACCATTGGTGTCCTGTTCAAGTGTGGCTTTCATGCCTTCCTCCACACAGTGCTTTATATCATTTGTTACTCTGCCTCATATATGTGGAATAGAGGCTTAAAGTTCATGGCTGTGTCATAATCTTAACAGGACACTTTATCTTTGGAATACACATTTCCCAGCCGCTTACTTACTCTTCCCACATTCTTGGAATAGTTTATGAAGAATAAAATTGGTATTTTGAAAAAGGTAAAGGTTTTTTTTAATTAAATTTTTTTCATGTAATATATCCTGGTTATAGTTTACCCTACATCTACTCCTCCCAGTTCTTCCCCACCTCCCTTCTCATCTAAATCCACTCCCTTTTTGTTTCTCATTAGAAAACAAACAGGATAATAAATATAATGTAAAGTAATGAATGAAATAATATGTAATATAATATATAATAATTATAAAACAAACACTTCAGAATAGGACAAAATAAATAGGAAAATAGCTCAAGAAAAGGCATGAGAAACAGATATAGATTAGGAGAACCACTTGCTCACACACTCAGGAATCCCATAAAAACATAACACCAGAAGCCATGATAAATATGCAATGGACCTGTAGGATTATAGAAATAGGGGAAAAGATAACATTACAAGGAAGAAGAAAGAGCCTTGGTGTGACATTATGAGAAAACAAACTTCCAAAGATGCCATTGAGTTAATTTTTTGTTGGCCACTTCCTGCTGGCATGCATGCAGTCTTTCCTTAAGAATAATTTGTTTCTCTAGTGAGACTCCCTTGGGAAAACTAAATTTTCATTTGCAAGTGGTTATCAATTGGAGGTAGCTTCTGAGTTAGGGATGAGGCCCCAGTTCTTAATAGCTTGATACTGCTTTCTTAATATCAGTCGTCTGCTGTGGTACATTTGGAAGACTTTTCTCTGTATGGTAAGCCACTTAGGGAGAGATCGTATCTTTCTTTCTCTTAAGTGGTCTGCATCTAGGATACTAATGTTTGATTCAGAACAAATACAGATACAGGAAATCCTAATTCGGAGACGGGAGCCAAGCCTTGGACTTGGAGCTGGGGTAATGACTCAGTAAGTAAAGTAAATTATACACAAACATGAGGACCTGAGTTTGGATCCCCAGGACCAAAATAAAAATCCAGGGATGACAGTAAATGCCTGTAATCCCAATGCTAGGAAGACAAAGATGGGAGGATCTCTGCAGCTCGCTGGCCAGCCAGTCTCCCTAAATCAGGGAGTTTCGGGTTTATTAAGAAACCATATCTCAAAAATAAGATATTGAGGCTGCAATGGTTAAGAATACTTTACACTCTTGCAGAGGAACCAGGTTCAGTTCCTAGCACCTGTATGGCAGCTCACAACCATCTGGAACTCCAGTTCCAGAGGCTCCAGTGCCCTCTTTGGCTTCCATGAGAACTGCATGCATGTAGTGCACCAACATATATGCAAGCAAACACCCTTGGCTTCTGTGTGCACTGTGTGCATGTACTACACATCCAAACATGCAAGCAAAACAGCCATACATGTGAAATAAAAATAAATAAATCTTTTAAAAATAAGGTACAGGGGATAGAGAGGTGGTTCATTGGTTAAGAGCAGTGTCTGCTCTTTTAGAAGTTGTTAGTTCTATTTCCAGCAACCACATGGTGGCTGAACCATCTATACTGGGATCTGATGCCCTCTTCTAGCATGCAGGCATACATGCAGATAGAGCACTCATATACATAAAATAAATAAATAAATAAATAAATAAATAAATAAATAAATCCTTTTTTTATTTAAAAGACTAAGAAAGGAACCTGATGTTAGTTTCTGGCCTCAACACAAACACATGTACCTTCACACATAATTGCACACAAATGTGCTTACACACACACACACACACACACACACACACACTCACACACTCACACATTGGGAGGGGTAGGAAAAGGGAGGGTGAACAAGCTTCCCTTTTGGACTTTATTATGAATTAAAGACACTCCCCAGCTCATATAATTCCAGAGAGCTTCATGGGGTGGGAGTGGGAGATATAAGAAGTGGGGAAAGAAAGGAAAAGGTAAGATTGAACATTGTCTTAGATGAGTCTGTAGAAGACCACCTTAGATGGTCTTCAGCCCTGCCATTAGGAGGTACCTATTCAGCATTCAGTCTTCATCAGAGAGCACCAGGCATCTGTGTGATCTTGATGCTTTCCTAAACAGACATTTTGCTTTGTTCCTAATCATAGCTGGTGCTCAAGATCGAATTGGCTGGGCTTTTGGCCTGGGGCTAGAAAGACTGGCTATGATCCTCTACGATATCCCTGACATCCGCCTCTTCTGGAGCGAGGATGAGCGCTTTCTGAAGCAGTTCCGCCTGTCAGACATCAACGAGAAGGTCAAGTTTCAGGTAGGATGACTTAAAAGAATTAGGATAATGTTGATACAAATGGACATCAAAATCTAGGAGGATCTCCTACTTGAAAACTGTTGAATTTTTAAGAAATATTTTAAAATCAGGATGACAGTCTTGATGGTCAGCTTGATGGGATTTAAAGTCACCATAGAAACAGATCTCTGGACATTTCTCAAAGGAATTATCTAGATTATGTAAATCAAGATCAGAAAACCCGCTCTAAATGTGGTCAGTGCCATTCAGAGAACTGGAGTCCTGCCTGAACTAAAAGAAGGGGAACTGTGCATAAGCACCCATACTCTCCCCAATTATGACCAGCTGTCTCCTGCCTCTCCTGCAATTCCTTCCTTGCCTTAGTGGGATATATTCCCTGGATCTTCAAACTAAATCAAACCCTTCCTTTCAAAATAGATTTAATACATGTTTTTATCGATTCTTTAAGAAGTTGATGCATTGTATTTTGATCATATTCCCCTTCTCTCTCAGTTCCTCCCAGATCCACCACCCATTCCATACCTACCCAACTTTGTGACCTCATTAAGAAAATAACATATGAATAAAATAAAACAATTTAATTAATACTGCCAGGTGTCACACCCTTAAAGAAAGCTAACTCTCTTTCCTTCAGCTCTCTACCAATCACGTCTCAGCTAGGGACTTCAGAATCACTTCCCTTCTTTGTACTGGGATTTTTATCTAGCTTGAACTTGCTGTGGTCTTGTCACAATCTCTGAGAGTTTGTATGCACAACTGTCCTCTTGTGTCCAGAAAGCATTGTTTTGTTGTAGTCGTCCACTGCCTATGGCCTTTACAATCTTTCCCCTCCTTTTGCTTCTCTTATTGCTTGCAAAGAAAGAGTATGTTAGTCCCATGTAGGTCTGAGCACTCTACAATCCATTATTCTCTTCACTTTGGACCAGTTGTAGATCACCATCTATGGGGGGGGAGGGGGCGCTTCTCATGAGGTTTGAGAGATATGCTAATATGTGTGTATAATAATAAGTCATTAGGAGTTATTTTAATGCCATGTCCTTTTAGTGGAGAAGTAGTAAGTTATTCCCTAGGCCCTGTGACCTGTCTAGCCATAGGTTTTGGCTCTTACAGTGGTATGAAATATGAGTTCCATCTTGTAGAGAAGGTCTTAAATCTAATCAAATATTAATTGGTTACTCCTATGACATTCATGCCACTGTAGCACCAGTGGGATTATCTAGACAGGCAAATTGTTATTGTAGCTCTCAAGTTTGGTAACTGATGATAACTTTTTTCATGTATTAGTGTGCATAACGCTTTCATAGTGCTAGACCACACCAGTTATTAGGGATAAAGCTTCCAGATCTGTACCAGCTTGATTTCTCCATATTCTGTTACTCTACAGTTCAGTGTGTTTCCAATAATAGGACTTAGAATGTAACCAAGAGCAATGGCAAACATCTGTAATATATGAATGTCTGTGGGACCAACAATTCCAAAAGAGGTAACCCATTCCTGGCATTGGACTTTTAATTTACTAGCCTAGGGTGTCTATTAGAGACATGGTTGCCTTGTTAGAGAGTAACTCCATTTAAACACGGACTCTCTTTGTATATATACATTATATATGGTTTGTTTTTGTCAGTTTGATATAAACCTAAATATATCTGGAAAGAAGGAATCATAATTGAGAAAATACCTCCATAAGATTCTCCTGTAGTCAAGTCTGTAGGACTTGGTTTTTTTTTTTTTTTTTTTTTTTTTGATCAGTGATTAATGTGGAAGGGTTCTACCCACCATGGGCAGTGCCATTTCTGCATAGGTAGTCCTGAGGTTTATTTGAATGTAGGCTAAGCAAGTCAGTAAAAATTATTCCTACGTGGTTTCTCCTTCAGTTTCGACCTTATGTTTCTGCCCTGATGTCCCCTCATTGATGGAGTGTGACCTGTGAAAGCCCTACCATAACCTATCACTTTCTTCTCAAGACCACTTCTACACTTTCAGGTGTTTTTGTAAATATTACCTTGCTTCAAGATACTGAAGTGTGTATCAGTTTCTATTCTTGCTTTGACACATGACTACAAAGTCAGAGGCTTAAAACAGTATGGATTGTCTCTTTTCATTTATGTAGGTAGTCTGGTGGTCTAAAATCAGGTGGGAGTAGGTATGGTTTCTTAGGGAGGCTCCAGGGGACAATCTGTTCCTACACTTTCCAACTCTCCAGACCACATACCACATGACCTTCTGAATCCCTGAAATGTCATCACTTTCTCTGAAGTTTTACCTTCTCTTTACAAGGATTTCTGTGGTTCTATGGCGCTAGCAACATAGGTCAAAATTCTTTCACTACCCAACGAGTTATCTGGCTTTTATTTGGTCTTTGTTTTGTTAGTTTTGTTTGAGACATGGTCTAATTATGTTGACCTGCCTTGCCTTGACTTGGCTGTGTAGATCAGGCTTCCCTTAAAGTCACAGTTATCAATATGCCTTTGCCTTCCAAGTGATGAGATTAAAAGTGTGAGCCACCACACCAAGCCTCTCCCAACCTTTCTTAGTTGCCTCTGTGAAGACCTTGGTACCTCTGTAAAGACCAGGAACATACTCAAAAGTTCCAGGGCTCTAGATACCTTTAGGGTAGCATATTTTGCATGCTTTTCTTCTTTTAACATAAAGCTGCTTGCCATTACCTATTCTAATTTTGTTATTAGCTTCCTTTACTATTTTCCTAGAGTGACCATGTTTATGTTCCTAAGAGGGAACTAAGAGCCTCTTGCCACAGAAGCAGCTGTCCATAATCCTAAAAAATACTCTCCCCAGACCAGAAGAGTAGAAATGTTGAAAAAAGCCTTCTGCAGCTGTTATCTTGTAGCTTATGGCTTCCCTGGCCAGGAAATTCCAGAATCCTGTTTGTGGAGGAAGAGATTTGTCTTCTTGATCTTCCCTTGGGCCCTCCTAACTGATGCCTCAGTCTCTCTTGGCCTTGGTAGTTTTATCTTCTGCAGTCTCCACTGTCTTGTAAATCAGCTCCTAGCTGTGATGGTGCTCTGGCTGCAAGGGCAGTCCCTGATTTAGAGTACCCCAAGGCCTTATCTAAGACACTCTTGTAACATCTTGAGAGCCATTTGTTAGATCTAGTAAGTAGGAAAACTTGAGTTATGTCATTTAATTTTTTTGTCTTCAGCATGCATATTTTGATCAAAGACTTTGCCTATAACAGCTCTCTTTAGCCCATCTGGATAATGCTTGAGATAAGTGGACAAGCGATGTGGTTGCTTTGTTATTCAAGTGTTCTCTTGCTCTACACAAGAGCCCTCTGTGTGCTGCTCCAGGGCCTGGTGTACAGCCGTGTAAGTGCATGTACCTTCATGGAATGTTTTTCTAAATTCCCATAAAGTTACCCTTGCATGTTAGTGCCCAAAGTTGAATTCTCAGTAAATCAGCTTTTATATAGCCTTTAAATTTTTTGAAACAATCTGCAACTGTTAGTTCAATGTTTAGCTCCACACAGTATTAATACATTATGCGTGTAAATTTTATTTACATAGTTGGCTTAACTGTCATTAATCACATGTCTTTCCATAGTAGTTTACCAATTATTTAGCAATAGTGACTGCTTCCTTTCTGGCCAGATGAGGGGTCTTCACTGTCTGCATTCTATGCTCTTCCTAAGCTGGGGTGAGGCTCCCTTTGGCCTCGCTCTGTGACATTACTGAGAAGGTTTCACTGCTTTAACTTTCTCAGCAACCATCTGGATTAGATGCTGATACTCCCCCATTGTGTATACATGAGAAAACAAGTGCATTTCAATATCAGCTTTTGTTGGAGGAACATCTAATACATCTAATACATTGGTTTTAGGGGCTGATTTCAGTGCTAGAGATTTGGTTACTGCCTTTTCTGCGAGACTCTCTGATAGGTTAATAAAAGTCACTGTTGGCCAATTAGCTGGGCAGAAAGAGTATAGGAAGGTGGGACTTCCTGGTACAGAGAAAGGAACCCTGGGTATTAAACAGAGAAACTCTCCTTCTGCCAGGAGACATGGAAGCAGATAGATGTATCTGAGAGCTCTATAAGGTACAGCAAACCACATGGCTTGTGGGATTAGGTAGTCTGGGTTAATTTAGATTAGGAGTTGAGAGTCTGCCCAGCTAAGGGCTAAGCATTGAAACATTTAAAGGTCTTGGTGTATTTAATTATTGGGGAAAAGAGGTTGAATAGCCTGCAGGCCTACAGGCTTCTGGCCATAGACCTCACAGCAGGCCCTGGTGACCACCCTGCTAGGTCGCCATTGGCTATTCCACTGGCCTAATGTAACAGTTTAAAGTTATTAATAAATATCTTGCAGCTGCCCCGCCAGGCCGCCCCACTAGGCCTACAGGCCTCTAAGGCAAATCAGGCCTGCTGATCTCCTGCTAGGCCACCAGCCTAATATAACAACTTATAGTTATTAATGAATATATTAGTTAACAGAGTTTAGGTTGTAGGTGGTAAAGGGCACCATTGGTCCAGGGCTTCATCCCCAGGATGGGTCAGGCCGCCAGTTAAGGTGGGACAGGCCTGTCAGTCTGCTAGCTGCTCTGCTGGCCTAATCTTATAGTTTATAATTATTAATAAATAAAATTGATAACTAAGTTGCAGTTTTAAGCTTTAGCCTAGTATATACTCAGTCAGGACTTCAGGGGGGTTATTTTTTTTTAAGCTTAATTGGCTTAATTGACTTAAAATGCATAGATGGATTATTCATAGTCAAAACATACGATACACGCTGGGCATGGTGGTGCAAGCCTTTAATCCTAGCACTTGGGAGGCAGAGGCAGTTGGATCTCTGTGAGTTCAAGGCCAACCTGGTCTACAAAGTGAGTCCAGGACAGCCAGGGCTACACAGAGAAACCCTGTCTCGAAAAAAAACAACAACAAAAAAACACACAATACTCATATGTAAATATATATAAGCTATCAGTTTTATTAGTTTTATTAACCTCCTTTATGGATCTAATCACAGCAAACGACATATATAAATGATTTTCAAACTTTTATATACAGATGATTCACCCACCCATGGATCCTGGTTTATTGCTTCCATGTGGAAACTTTGAGTGTGCATTTCCTACTACCTGTTGTTGCTGGTACCACAAGACCACAAGCCACGCTCTGAGTGGTAGCAAGGGCCAGACCCTTTGACCAGGATCTGAGCCTTCTTCCTCTGATACACTCTGTATAGGAGTTTAGCATTACTCTTCCACAGGCAGATCTATAAACCTTTCTTCTTGCTCTAATTTTTTAAGTATTGTAGTTACTTTTATACTCCTTAGATTTTTGATGAACTGTTTAAGATTCCTTCCTTCCCTGTTCTCCCATCTCTGCTCTCCCTCCTTCTTCCCCTTTATTGGTACTTGTATTTCTTTATCTTTATGCTTAAAGTGAAGAGATAGTAGTCTTAAATCAGAATAAATATCAACTAGAGATGATGAAATAAGAATTCTAAAAAGAAATATAGACAAATAATTTTGTATTTAGGCATCATAAAATGGCAACTGTAAAGGTTTCTTGTATTGACTCTGTCTTGTCAGAATTCAGCTAGGCTTAGTTACCCAGAGAAGAAGTTTAGTTTGTCTGTGCCTTCCTATGGCAGAAGTCATCAGCAGTGGATTCTGTGTTATCGGAGGACTGGCAGTTTCTTAAGGGAATATTGCATATTAGCTCTTTTTGCTTATTCATCTATACTGTGGAGTAGGCATAATTCAATATATAATTCCTCTGTATATGAACATAAAATCTTCTTTATTATTATTGTGTGTGTATGAGACATAGAGCGAGAGTGAGACAGAGAGAAAACAGTTGTTGTGCTGTGTAGGTGGAGTCCAGAGGACAACTTTTGCGAGTTACTTCTTTCTTCCTACTGTGGGTTCTTAGATTCCAACTCAGGTTGTCAGACTTGGGTTATAATCGTTTTTTACCTACTGAGGCATCTCACCAGTCCTGTACATGATTATATTAAGACCTTGTAACACTTGGGGCTTATTGAATGCTGTATGCATAGAGTGAAATAATACTTTGCCTGTTATAGTTTGATGCACTCCAATGGATTAGGTGGTACTATTCTGTAGACATGAAATTGAGGCTTGATAGCACCAAGTAAACTGAGCCATAGTAACTCTACTACTCAGTGAAAGTCAGAATTTTAACCCAAGTTTTAGTCCACAGAGCTGCTAATAATCAGTAAGCTTTATTTTTATCTGTAACAAGATATGTATGATTAGACATGGAAACATGAGGGTGAAATTCTTAGTTCCCAACTCCAAGATGTTTCTGATCTACAGGGAGAAGCAGATTTACTGAGTTTTCTAAGATAATGGAGAGCAGTGGTATATCTACACCTAGTTGATTACATAATTCCATTAGGTGACTTCATAGTTACAGGAATACCGATCAGTGAATGTGGAGGTCAAACTTTCTTTTTCCTTTCTTTAATCCTTTCTTTCTAGTTTTCTAAGTCTTCCTATATCTCTCTAGAATTGTCTCAGGGCTCTCTCCTGATTATGTGTTAATCTCCTGCTTGGAAGAGATTTTAGATCTGATATTGCTGTCATTATTATAAATGGTGTCTGATAGAGGTTTAATGTAGGATTTCACAGTACTTCATCCTTCTAGTTCTCATAAATCCACTTGTGAGAAACTCCTGGGTTTCATTGTTTTGCAGTGCCATTTTTGTAACTGCTACCATATGCATTTTTCCTATTTGATCAAAATTAAACATTTTCCTTTTTTGGAAAAGAGATGAATCATCCAAGAAGAAAGGGCCACAGGAATAAATGGGAAGATAGGAAAGCAAAGGGCTTTGTGCAGTTCAGAAAGCATCATTGACTTACAGGTGTGAACTATACAGCAAATAAGAGAGCAGACACATTTGGGAACCATTTTTTCTTAATGTGTTGCTTTTCTTATTCTATTGTTTTTCTTACAGGTTTTTTAATTTGTTTAGTTCAAAATATACTTATATTGTTCCCTCTTTTTTGTGTGTGAGTATGAGGAAAAGCCTTCCAGTGTCCTCAGCTGACTTTCTTTTTTTTTTTTTTTTGGTTCAGCTGCAGTGGTCTAGAAGCTTACCTGTTATTCTCTAATATGTAGACTGCGCTCTTGTCTGTAAAGCTGACACTTGCAGAATTGTACAATCAGTAGTACCAGGTGCATATAATTAGACTGTATCAAAAAATATATAGCTTTGTACTGACCCTATATATAATAGATTGCCATTTATGCAATATAATGATAGACTACTCAGAATATGATTCTGCCTAAAATCTTTCTCTCTGGATAATGCCTCAATCCTCCCCTCCTTTCCTGCTCCTTTCCTTTCCTGGTTGAACAGGAATTCCTTTTGTTTAGAACTGACCATGTTTACTTTCACAGAACAAATATGCTATATGTGGTTATGGAGCATCGTTTTGTGTTAAACTAAGGTCATCCTAGAGCATTAGACTAAATTAATTGTGTTAGCCCAAAGGACAAATGTCTGAACTACTAACTTCAAGGTCATTCAGCCTAGGACTTCAATTCTCAAAGTTTTGAAAGAACTAAAAATGTTGGTCAGTCAATTGCAGCAGAAAATCCAAAGTTTATATTAATGAGTTGGGACCAAACTAGATTAAAGCAATTTGCCTGTAAGAATAACTAGTAGAGAAGGTAAATGTGGTGTAGTAGAATATTTTTAGTTATCAACACTTATATTTATTAATACTTAATAAGCATCTATAAAATACCTAAATCCTATAACCTAAAATCTAATATCTATAATCTAAGAATACCTTGATACCTAAAAACACTATAACACCTATATAAAAACACTTAACACTATTTTAAGTTCCTTAAAAGAATATTGATATTCTTAGTGTAGGTCTGTGCAGGATGGCTTGGTTTACGGCAGTTGCATCAGGTAGTCTCTTAAGCTTAAAGTCTGTTGGGCTCTATTTTGCCAGTTTGTAAGGCCAGTTTATTTTTGCCATCAAATTGTGGCCAGTTTATAAAATCAGTCAGTCCTAACTGCCAACTGAGGGCAGCTTTTTCAATCAGTTAAGATTTGCCTCCCTGGTCTCTGTGGCTCAGGCAAATTTCAACGTTGAAAACTTCTCCAAGTGCCTTCCAGACTCTGCTTGCCCAGCACACTTTTCTGGCACTCTGGGACCTCAAGACAGGCCTTTAAAAGACTCTCCCTCAGCAGGTTTATGCTGTGCCTTTGCCTTGGGCTATAGCACTCTAAATTCTGTTAATGGTGTACCTTACAACGTGACTTATCAATGGGTGAGGGCAGGGAAAAGAGAGATACCACATGTGGATCTCTGGCTTATAAATCGTTACATCTCTCGATTCTCGGTGGAGGGTCTCCCAACATTCCCGTTGTTTCTCCTGGCAATGATGTCATCTGCGTGGCTTGCAAGATTTCTTAGCAACAGGGCTTACTGTCCAGCCAGGACTGTCTCTGTCATTTCAACAAGTAAAGGGATGCCACGCTCCTGTCTATATGCTGCCAGATGCTAATCTTAACTGTCTACCAATTTCACCAGAGAGACTTAATTTCTACAACACTGTGGTTTAAAGTCTCCCCTCTCATCTTCTGTGCACAGGGGCAGGGCATGCTTCTGGTTGAATCATTGGGGAAATTTGCTTATTCTTAGGAACCAAGAAGTAGAGGGGAATGTAGCCGCATCTGAAATGGTAGGACTTAAAAGCTGCCCATGTTAAGACAGAAATGGCAGGTAAATAGTTAAATAGTGGCACAGCTTTTCAAACTGTGCATCTGTGTTGATATTTTTTATGTTATCTTGTGATCTCAAAATTAAGAATGTAGTTAAAGAAAGCACTAATTTTTATAGTGGATGGCTTAATTATTTCTCCTATCACTTGGCTAAGTAATGGCTCAAAGGTTTTCTTTCAGTGAGAGGGAAGAACTTATTATCAAGGGCTCTCCCTAACTGTTTTTGTTGTTGCTGTTTGTTTTTTTTCCAACTCAAGATTTCTCTATGCAGCTCTGACTGTCCTGGAACTCAGGCTGGCTTTGAACTCTGAGATCCACTTGCCTCTGCCTCTAGAGTGTTGGGATTAAAAGCATGTGTTACCACATCCCAGATAAGGGCTTTTCTCTGTGATGTGTGATTTATAATTCTGAGATGTAGCTCATGTGAAAGCCAAGTTGTACAGTTTGAGCCCAAGCTTAACTGCTGTTTGAGAGTTAATTTTGTATTTCTTTCTATTCTTTTTTGGAAATGATGAAACATCCTAAACAAATGTTTATCATTTCGATTTGCTAAGAACTATGTAGACCTGTAAGTTGGCAGTCGTGTTGTCTCCTTCTACCAGTCCCTTTCAGTTTGTGCCGTGTGTTTCTTTGAAGAAGGAAAACATAAGAAATTCAGTCATAGCCCTTTGCCTTCCAGGTGGCCTTCTACTCCTCCTCTCCCCATCCTGGTATCACCAGTACCACTTGCTTCACCTCCACACTTGCTATTTTTGTTATTGCTTGCACTTTGGTATGTCTAAAAATGACTTATAGTGCTGCTTCAGAGTTTTAATTATATGATGAATGCAGTTAAAAAGTAGAAATACAGAGAAACTTTGTGAAAAATTTTGAAAAACAAATTCTAAAATTGATACAAAAATGCAGAGGGCCTGTATTAGCTAAATAATGATCTACAAGAATTGAGAAAGTAGGCCGGGCGGTGGTGGCGCACGCCTTTAATCCCAGCACTTGGGAGGCAGAGGCAGGCGGATCTTTGTGAGTTCGAGGCCAGCCTGGTCTACAAAGCGAGTCCAGGACAGCCAGAGACATTCAGAGAAACCCTGTCTCGAAAAACCAAAAAAAAAAAAAAAAAAAAAAAAAAGAATTGAGAAAGTATGGAACTCATGTATGGCTAAACAAACAGTCCCTAGAGTATCAGGGAATCCAGAAGAACTCTGCACAACGCAGAACTCCTGCCCCTCTAGTACCATGCTCATGGCAACATTGGCCCAGCCAAGCAGTGCTGACAGGAATAGGCTGTATAGATGCAGCCAGGCTAATTGGGTAGCTGTGGTAAAAGGCAGAAATGGCCCTGTATTCCTTATTAGCTATAAATGAGTTCTGGGGTGGAGTGTGGGGGTTGGAGATATGAATGCAAAAGGGAATTTATTAGCATACAGCCTTTGAAAAACTCATTTCACCATGAGTGATTCTTTGATTCTTATTGGAGTAAATTGAATTGAGGAGATTGAACTAAATGAACTATGGTAATGTAAAATTAAAACCTAATTATATGTCTGATCCTGAAATCTTGAAATGCTTATTTATTTAAAGAGTTTGGTCTGCATTTTTTTGAAAAGCATTTATCAAATTAGAAATATTTCCTTCTATTTCTAGTTTTCTGAGAATTTTATTTTTATCATTAATGAGTGTTAAAATTTATTAAATCCTCCATGTATTTTGAGACATTCTCATGAGTTTGGGACTTTATTCTGTTACTGTGGTGATAGTGATTGATTGTTCTTCTAATGTTAACAAGCCTCTATTCTTGAAAAACACATATATGAGCTTGGTTATATTACCTTCCTTATGTAGTTGTGGATTGGATTTGTTAATATTTGTTTAGGATTTCTAAGTCTTTGTTCAGGGGTTACAGGCTTGTAGTTTTCCGTCTGTTTTGTTCCTCTTGGGTTCAGTGTTGAGATCGTGCTTCACTCATAAAGCTAGTGTAGAAGTATCTCCCTTTAGTAGTCTCCGGAAGTGTATTTTGTAGGTTGATAGTATTTCTTGAACATTGTATCAAATTTACCAGTGAAATCATCTGTGGCTCAAGTTTTCTTTGTGGAAATTTTAAAACACAAATTAAATTTTATGGCTTTTAGGCTGTCCAGGTTTTAAGTTATATTTTATATCAATTGATTAACTTGTGTTCTTCTAAATTTTCAGATGCATTGGCATAAATTTATTTATCATATTCTTTTATTATTCTGATGTTTAAAAACTTTTAATTAGTAATTAAACATGTGTGTTGTGATTTTTTTTTTTTTTATATACCAAGCCTTCTCTTACATTTTGTACCATTTCCTCCTCCTCCAAGACTTGCTCATTCTCCTCATTTTTTTTCTCTTTTCTTTCTCCTCATCTTCTAGGCTGGGGACTTATCTCAGGACCTTCCATCTGTTACACAGATATACTGCCAGCTCTTTTGAGCTCCTCATTGGATGCTAGTTTACCAGGGTATAAAACTCTTAAAGAGCAGTCATTCTCCTTTTATATTTTGAAGATACTACTTTAGGCCCATGTTCTGGAGAAGTCTGACCTTAATTTGTTTCTCTGTACATGTTAATACCTTTGGTTTAAGAATTTCTCTTTATATTTGATGTCTTCCAATCTTATTGCGATACATCTTGATGTGGATTTATGTTTATCCCACTGAATATTTGCCAGGTGCTTTTGGTATCATAAATGACTTTCAAGAAACCTGAGTAGCTCTTCTCCACAGTTCTTTATTTTTTCCTGATCTTTCATTTGTGCATACTGGAGCTTCTTATCTAAACTGGCTCATATTCTAATTGATTTAGTGGATTGTGCTTTTCACATTCTATTTTTTTTTCAGTGTCTGAATCCAGCCCTTTAAGGTCATTTGAACATATATTTGTTTCCCCCTCACTTTTGCTGTTGGTTTTTTTTTTTTTCATTTTGTCTATACTGTTTTTGTATGGCCTCCACTTTGTCCTTAATGTTCTCTTTGAGAACTAGTCTTCAAGTGGCATTTAGAATGCATACCTCTTCATTGTATAGTTACTATGTTAGTGGGATTTGGGTTAATAACTCATGAAGATCATTGAATATTATTTTTCCCCTGGACACATAGCTTCCTTTAAAGAAGGAGATGATTCAGTTCATGAGCTCATTGAAGCATCATAATAAGATTTTGCGGTGAGACTCTGAGGAAATAATTCTTTTAATATTAGCATCTTCAATTGAGTTATTATTCATCGGGAACTAAGCTTTTGATTCAAAACTGTGCTGATTAAATCAGTCTTTCCCCTGAGTTCACATCAGCGAGCACAGCCCACTCCTCTGTATGTACTCAGGCTTTTGAACTATTTGTAACTCTACCTCTTTTTCTCTTCTTCATATTTTTAAGTGTTAAAACAATTTTCTAACCTTGAGATATAATATAATGCAATATATAAACTTGATTATATACGTTTTTATGAAGTTGTGAATTATGTAGATGAGGTATGTATATTTTAAAGAGAGTCAATTTAAGATACATAAAAAAATAAGTTGGTTCCATGTGTTCCATAATTGTATTAGTTGCATGTAACATAAAATTTAGCACATAAATAAATTTTAAATTCGTAGTTCATTGTCAATAGCACATTTACCTTATTCTATAACTGTCACCTGTCAGGTGTCTCTAGAACTCCTTAACTTTAAAAACTGATTCTTTGTGATCATCATGTGATTATTCCCTGTCCCTCTTTTTCCAAGTCTCAGGGGACTGCCATTCTACTTTCTGATTCTGTGAGGTTGACTTCTATAGGTACCACATACAAGTAAAAACCACACACTATTTGACTTGGTGTGACTGGCTGTTTCCTTCAGCACAGTGTCCTTGAGGTTCATTCATGTTACAGAGTATATCAAATTTTTCTTCCTTTTAAATGTAAAAATATTATGCTTATTCACCTGTTTATTCATTTATTTGTCACTAATAACTGAACAAAGCTACTGTAAACCTGGGTGTTTAAATACTTTTTTATTGATTATTAACATAGGAAAAGTCACCAATTCTGTTTTCCACTACATCTTTCTGTTGTTGTGATAGTGTGTGAAGTGATGTCATTGGGATTCTGATTTGCATTTCTCTAATGATTAGTGATGCCGAGCATATTTTCAGGTTTTTATCAGCTCTTAGTGTGCCTTTGCAGATATGTCTGTACAAGTCCTTTTCCCAGTTTGTGATTATTTGTTTTTATTGTTCATACATATTTTTAATGAAATTCTTTGCAAATTTATTATATTCCCAGAAACAAATTATTAGCAATAGAAATTGCTTATTGAGCATCATGGATGGAAAATATTTTTACATAAAATGTTTAGAACTTTATTGCCCCGTGGTAATTATTATGGCTTGCACCCAATTCTTATTCATTGCTTTGTAACTGCTTATCTATTTGTTGAGTATAGCCCCATTATCATCAGCCTATTTCTGGTGGTAGGTGGAGAGTAGAGAATTGATTCCAGTGTCTTTTCTGATTGTGTATCTGTTTATACACAGGCGTGACATTCCTCTCAGATCCACTTCAACATGATGTTTGAATGTGTGGTGGGAGGACTTGTTCTGGGCTTGGGAAACTTTGCTGGAAAGAGCCATTTGGTTACCCAGTGGGTGTTTTGTTTTGATCTGAGCTTCTCAGTAACCACTGTCATTGTTTCTTGCCTTGCATACTCAAAGGGCATTTTGTGTTCTCTAATAATGGAGAGTAAGTAGGATTTCCTCATCTCCTCTCCTGTCTGCCTTAAAACTCATTGTTAACTCTTGTCAGCACTTTTGACTTAATCTTGCCAGCCTTACTCCTGTCAATGTCTCCAGCACCAGCACTGTCACCCCACGGTGGGAGGGTTGGGAAAATAATAGACTCCATAGCTGTCCCTGCACCCCACCCTACTGAAAAGGTCATACCAGAAGACAAAAATCCTCAAAACAAGTTTTGGGCTTTAGATCATAAAGAGGCAAGGGGGGATGGTCATGACATAGGGTTAGGAGGGCCAGATCTTCAACTATTAGAATCACTTCCTCTAGAAGTGTTTGTAAAACCCTTAGTAGCAAGACCCACTCCCTCTGTGAAGCCCCCTCTTTAGCCATAGAGCTCATATGACCCTGGGCTAATGACTAAGCTGACAGAGCTGGGAGTCAGCCTCTGTCTCCTCACTTCTTTCTGTTCTTCCACCTCATTATATCTGTCCTTCTCACTGTATGTTTTCTCTCACTCTGTACCTGCCACCATTTTAATATGTGATTCTGATTCAGCTTAGGTTGTCAGCACAGCAAGGAAGGAATGGTCTCAGGCTGCATGGAATCTACAAAGGAACTCATTTCCCTATTGTTTATTGACGCTGTAGTTGATGTGTGTGAAATCTGACAGGATTTTTCCCAAATACAAGAACATGATGAATTATTCATTCCCAAAACATTTCTGAGCATCTACCCTTGTGTCACGCACTATGCTCCACTCTGAGGATACAGAGAAGTCCTTGCCCTCTGACAGCTCCTGGCGGTATGGGCAGTAACATGTATGAGGGCAGGCTGGTTTCCCAGGGAATCTGGAGGGGTCAGGCCGATAATGAGAAAGGCAGCATGACAGTAGCATGATGGATGGCATGATGCATCCACAGTCTGCAGTTCAGTCTAGCATGTTTATGGGGGGCGGGATGCTCTGAAGCAGGTGGGCAGTCTGGGCAGGACAAATTGGAGGATGAACCCTATCTTTGCATTTGTCTAGGAGAAAATAGTAAAGCCTTCCATTTCATGATCCAATTTCCATATTAGTTGCCACTGTTAATGGACAGTAAGGACGATGGATTGGCGCCGTGAGGTTAGGAGTCCATGTAAAACCCACCACAGGAGTGATGTGAGACCAAATAATGCAAGAATAGAAAGAGATGGAAAGGTTATTCTGGGATCAAGAGATTTTCTGAGGACAACACTGAAAGGTAGTAGTCCATGGGACATGGTTTAATGCAGAAGTACAGTGATTATCTCCGTTATTATCTAGATTGAGACCTGGTTTCCATGGAGAGTGGCAGGGTACAGTCACTCCTATAGGATAATCTATAACTAACTTTGGCAAGCCCAGGTTTTTAGTCACCATAAGTAGAAACACATATATGATCCAGGGTGATTCCCAGGCCCAGGTTTCTGTCTTTGGAATTGGGTGGATTAGAAAAAGGAAAGAGGAAAATAAAAATAAATACATATTTGGAGAAGTAAATGAAGAGTCCACTTTTGGACAACAGAGGACATGAGTATAAAAGTTGATATGTTCTTGTGTTGTTTTATGTGGCAGAGTCAGTTCTCCTATGACTGCAGATGAGCCTGGGACCAAGAAATGAGAAGTTGTAACAGAATGTTTCTTGTGGAGGATAATTCAGAGCTGAACCCTTTTGTGAGTTTGGCCTGGGTGGTGATTACCAAGGGAGAGACATTTGGTAGCAGGCCCTACTATAGATGGTGCTGGGAAATCACTGGGAAGAAGACAGCTTGCCATGATGACAAGTGACGAGAGTGGGTCTTCCTTGGGGAAGGGGGAAGGCAGAAGGGGTACATGAGTATGCGGGTAGTGCAAAGGAGGATTACCTGGGTTGATATCCAGCCCTTCACTGCATGCTTCACTGCTGAATTCTCTGACGATGGTCCAAGCCCTTGAACTAGCTTAAGGGCAGTAACATAAAAAATAATCATCATGAAAGACCAGTCTCATTTATTATTTTTTAAATATTAGACACACAATACTTCTTCTTTGACCAAAGACTTAAAAGTGAAGGACAATAAATTAGACCAACATTGTAGTAGATGTCGTGCACATTTGGCCATTTGGAATATCTTCCTCACCTGCTTATCTTGGTGGACATATAAGCAAGTGGGAAGAGAAAAGGATAGTGCAAGTCTTCTTCTATTATTAAGTTTGACAATCTTGAGAACAATATAGTCTCCCATTGCATTCTGGTGCCATTATAAAACCCTTGTTGTCTTCTCCGTATTTCACTCTTTGGCATTTCCTCTTTAGCGTAGTGTTACCATGACATCAACATCTTCTCAAGGTAATTCAGTTGTTGGCTTCCCAAGATTCAGGTTCCTGGTTTTGTGTGGATGGTTTGTTTTTCCTCCTTCTTACCTAGTTTTCCAATTAGCACCTTATTAACTCTGCACCTACTATACAGAACTCATATTCTACCATTTAACCTTTTTCTTTTTAGACATTTTTTATTATAATCTTTATTTGTTACATCTCCATCATAATGCCCTCTTTCCACCTTCTCCCTCTCCCACCCATCCCTCTCCTCCGATGTGGAGTGTCCCTACATGGGAACCATGTTCTTGTTATTCTTGTTAGCAGGTAGATTCAGCTTCAAATCCTGGTGTCCCTGGGAGTGGAGCCTCCACATCATGGGAGATGCCTGCTGCTCAACACATTTCAGAGCAGCAACAGGGAAGATCCTTGCAGGCTGGAAGCAGAGGCAGCACCTGCCTGCTGGGTACAGCTGTGCAGGCATTGCCAGCTCCAAACTGTGGGGATAAACCTTTCCATCAGAGTTCCCCCATTTCTTTACCAAGGAGGTGCCAAATGACATGCATTATGTTGCTGTTCTGAAATAATTTTCATTTGTCTTCTCTTCCTGGGATTAGTTTTATTTTGTACCAGAGGAGAAGTAAACAGACTCACTGGCTATTCCATTTTCCTATTTTTCATGAGGACATAGTAACTTTACACTAAAATAGATATTCATTTATTATACTTACTTTCACATACTGCATCTATTAAAGGCAAATATACAACCATTAGTATGTAAATTGAACTTGAATGCTGAACAAATGAGGTACAGTTTCAGACATTATTTATTGACTAATTAGTTTTATTGTAGTCGGAGGGGAGCCTATAGGAATGTGGGAGACTGCATGGATTCAGGCAGATGTGACATTCATTCTGGTCTCGCTTATATGATGTCTCCTTTGTGACATACAGGCATGGTATTTTTTTTTTTTTTTTTTTTTTTTTTTTGCTTAAAAGTGATCTAGATATGTTGTTTGTATCTGTCAGTTAATGAGTAGAGGCAAAACTTTTAGTACTATGGATTAAGTCCAGTACCTTATATCTATGTTTGTTAGGGTACATACTTAGCATATATAAGGCCCTGGGTTTAATCTGTAAATAAAAATAATTCTTCTGTGGCTGAGTGGCAGAATGCTTGCCTAGCATACTGAAGACTCTGAAACCCATTCCAAACACTGCAAATAGTAATAATAATGGAAGCAGGAGCTTCAAGAAAGACATAGGGAAATTTTGTTAGGATTCTCCAGGGGTGGTAATTTCAGAGGTGTCCCTTGTTTTCCCTAATGGTGACACCTTACCTCTCCATACCTGCTGCCTCCTGGTTACCTCCCCACCATTTTGTAGTATCTATAATCCCTGGATGTGTTTTTCTCACCACAGCTAAGCACAGCGCTTAAGTGCCACAGTTATCTTGACTTTCTGGAAGAATAAAGCATATCCCTCAGACTCCACAACTGTACTTGGCCCATACAAGTGACCATGAATACCCACAGACCCATCTGTCATGAACGAAAGCCCTCCATCCTGTCTTCTACCACAGGGCCATTTGTATTATCCTTTTCTTGGCTCCAACTTCTCTTCCAGCTCCCATCTACTTTGCCTGCATTACATATGCCTGACTTATCTCTCATCATCCCACCCAGGCTGTATGATTGCCTGATCCTGCATATCTCTCCCCCAGCATCCTCGGTTCTCTCTCCTGTCTGCCAGCCTGGTCAGGCCTCTTCTGTGTCAACTCCAAAGTTAAATCTTTGTCCTGTTTGGATCTGTTGTTCCATGTTGAACATGCCTAAAACTAACAAGGCAGAGTGAGTAACCTCTTTGCAAATGGTGGTTTTCTATTTTGAGTTCAAGATATGTTTAGGAGCTTCCTGGTACTATTTCTTCATCCTCACTGAGGGAACTAAGGATATTAGATATAAGTATCTCTGTTAACTTCTCTGTTTCTGGTTTCTCCTGTAAGCTTCCATCCATCTTTGGTCCTCCGTCAGAACCTTTTGGGATGGAATCCAGGAGTCTGCTTTCTCACAACTCTCTGAGGTTCTTCCTACATTAAGAGTTCAGAGCCCCAGGTCATACTGCTGTAGTAACTGCCTGTTTCCCGAGTCTGGGTCTTCCCTTTCCTGCCATCCCATATGCTGTTGTTGCTGCTCTCCTGTTTTAACCTTTCCAATAGTCACCATTACTTACAGTACCTTACTATTTTTTTTTCCAGGATGTTTCCTCACTAATTATCACTACCTATCCAGTTTTTCTTGCCCTGCTCTCCTTATACCTACTCTTTCTTTTTTTAGTAGCATATCTCTTTTTTTCTCTTTAAAAAATATTTATTTTTTTGTGTGTTTATTTATTTACATTTTGCATCCCAATCATAGCCCCATCCTTCCCCTCCTCTGGTCCTGCTCTCTCGCCACTTCCCTCCTCCCATTCTCCTCAGAAAAGGGGAGCCTTCCCCCCCACCCCCGCCCCAGCATATCCAGTCACATCAGGTCTGAGTGCTTCCTCTTCCACTGAAGCCAGGCACCACAGCCCCATTGAGGGGCTGTGACCAAAAAGCAGGCATCATAGTCCCTGCCAGAGACAGCCCCCCTCCACTTGCTGGGGGCCCACATGATGACCAACCTGCTCATCAGTTACTTACGTGGAGAGGGCCTAAGTTCAGTTCATGCATGTCCTTTGATTGGTGGTTCTAAAATGTCTTTTCAAAAGTCCACATGGTCACATTTAGGATCTTCAGCTCACTGTTACACTGTTACCTGTTAGTACTCCCACTGCACTCTGGCCATGCTTGCCCCACTGTGCCCTTTGAAGTAGCCTACATTTCGCTTGATTGGAGAGTCTTCTCACTGGTTTCATGATCACTGTTTGTGCTGGAGCATCCCTCCTTCCATCGTCATTAGAACCAACAATATTCAAGTATTTCCCCAAGTACCACCTTCTACCCCCTCTCCCACCTATCCTACTCCTCAGGTGTGAGGGCCCCCCCACATATTAACCCCCCTCAGCTCATCAGTCACGTGAGGGTTAAGAGCTTCCTCTTGCTCTGGGGCCTGACTTGGCAGCTCCACTAGGGTAAAGTGGAAATATATATATAATAAAATATATAAGCAAATATATTTATCCCTCTCAGGTCTCTGAGGTGGTTGAAGAATAGACAGCTAGAGTCTCATAGCTAAATTTTGAGTTGTTTAGGAATCAAGAGGGTGTTATAGATCTAAGAAGATACTCTTAAAAGTGTTTTGCAAGTTAGTATGAATGTTGAGTCAGATATAGACCTTTAAACACATGGAGATGGTTAGATAGTAGAATGTTAAAGTCAGGGGCCAAATATGTATAAACTGGACATTGGGAAGGTATACTGGGCCATTTAACTCTCATAAATGTGGCATATTTATATCTGTTGTTTTGTATAATACTTACTGTTATAAGAGAAGGAACCATCTGTTGGACTGAAAGAGGAAACTTCTGGGGGGAAGAGGGTGGAAGGGCGGGATAGGAAGGGGGAATAGGGAGGGGTTTGTTACTGAGATGTAACTTGAAGAAAAAAAAATAAAGTATTTAAAAAAAAAAGAAAAAGAAAACACCACAGAGAGGAGGAATAGAGAGACCACAGAGAAGAGTCAAGATCAACACATGAAGATCAACAGAACCAACCAACCTAGGCCCCTAGAGCCTTACAGCAACTGAAACACTAACCAAAATAAGAAGAAAAAAGCTTAGACTTGACCTAGAACCCTCTATACAAAAATAGAGGATAGGCAACTTGGTCCTCATACAGATTCCTTAACAAGTAGGGGTGGGGCAGTCTCAGTCATGGACTTTGTTACCTGTTAGTAGCATATCTTAATTGCACAAAATAATGGGCTTCACTATACCATTTTCACACATGGATAAGCTGTACTTTGCTGATATTCACCTCCTATTCTTCTTCTATTTCCTGCTCCCACTGGTGCCCTTTCTATTCCATAATGTCTTATCCTCTTTACTTTCATGTCTCTTTCTGTCTAAATTACACATGTGAGAGAGTATGTGTTGTGCCTACTTTTTGACAGTTGAAGACTTCTGTTTGCTGAAGTGAATGATTTACTGACTCATTGATTCAACATTTCTCTGCTTACTGTCAGATGATTCTGACTGTGTGCTCACCTATCTCCTGTGTTCTTGTGCGTATCTCTATGATTCCTTTGACTGTGTCCTCAACTGTTTCTTATGCTCTATGCATGTTTCTGTAATTTGTAGGCATACTCTGTACTTTCTGGGGTCCCTGGAAATGTTTTGTATTTTGACAGGAGCTGACTTATGAATATGTATATGTATGAACACTCATGCTCTGTGTTCTTCTCTATATAAAGATTTACATTCTCTTTAGAAAAGCAAAAGATTGAAAAATGGAACTCTCAAAGGAATTATAAATATAGAAATAGTGGTAGTGCAAGACTTTAATCCCAGCACTCATGAGGGAGAAACAGATGGACCTCAACAACTTTAAGGCCAGCCTGATCTATCTAGTGAATTCCAGGCCAGCCAGGACTGAATAGTGAGACCCTATATCAACAGTCAGTAAATGAATGAATGAATGAATGAATTACAAAAATAATAAGAAAGACAAGAGTAAACCCTTGAAGCTGTACTACAGAGCAATAGTAATAAAAACAGCATGGTACTGGTATAGAAACAGACCAGTGGATCAATGGAATCCAATTCAAGACCTAGAAATGAACCCACACACCTATGGTCACTTAATTTTTGACAAAGAAGCCAAAACCATACAATGGAAAAAGGACAGCATCTTCAACAAATGGTGCTGGTCCAACTGGATGTCCAATGTAAAAGAATGACATTAGATCCATAATTATCACCTTGTACAAAACTTAAGTCCAAGTCGATGAAAAACCTTACCATAAGACCTGACACACTAAATCTATTGGAAGAAAAAGTGGGGAAAACCCTTGAACTCATTGGCACAGGTGACAACTTCCTGAACAGAACACCAACAGCTCAGGATCTAAGACCAATAATCAATAAATGGGACCTCATGAAAATGAAAAGCTTCTGTAAGGCAAAAGACACTGTCATTCGAACAAAACGGCAACCTACAGATTGGGAAAAGATCTTCATCAACCCCACATCTAACAGGGTTAATATCCGAAATTTACAAAGAATTCAAGAAATTAAATGCCAAGAAACCAAATAATCCAATCAAAAAATGGGGAACAGAGCTAAACAGAGAATTCACAAAGGAGGAATCCCTAATGACTGAGAGACACTTGAAGAAATGCTCAGCCTCCTTAATCATCAGAGAAATGCAACTCAAGACGACTCTGAGATTCCATCTCACACCTATCAGAATGGCTAAGATCAAAAGCTCAAATGATAGCACATGCTGGCGAGGGTGTGGAGAAAGGGGAACCCTCCTCCATTGCTGGTGGGAGTGTAGGCTTGTGCAACCACTATGGAGGTCAATCTGGCGATATCTTAGAAAACTTGGAATAGCTCTGCCTCGGGACCCAGCCATACCACTTCTGGGTACACATCCAAATGATTCCTCACCAAACCACAGCGACGTTTCATCATCTGTGTTCCTAGCAGCCTCATTTATAATAGCTAGAAACTGGAAACCACCCAGATGTCCCTCAACCAAGGAATGGATTTAAAAAAAAAAACAAACTGTGGTACATCTACACAATGGAATACTACTCAGCCATCAGAAACAAGAAAACCATGCAGTTTGCAGCCAAATGGACTGAATTAGAGAAGCTCATCCTGAGTGAGCTAACCCAGACTCAGAAGGATGCACATGATATCTATTCACTTATAGTCGGATTTGAGCCATATAGTACAGAATAACTATACTACAACCAATGCACCAAAGGGAACAGGAACATAGACTTCATTACCTGTCAATGAGACACTTTACCCTAGTGGTGCTGCCTGATAGGCCCCCAGTGTATGAGGAGGCTCTTGGCCCTCATATGACTGATGGTCTTGGGCAGGGGACTGATATGTAGGGACACTCCACTCTGGAGGAGTGGGATGGAAGGGATAGGGGGTAGAGAGTGGGAGAGCGGGATTGGGAGGGGTGGAAAGAGGGTCCTGTGATAGAGATGTAACCTGAAGTAATAAATAAACATTAAAAAAAAGAATAAACCTTTTGTGTTAGGTTAGAATCAGAGAAATAAATATGAATTAATGGATTGTTTGGTTGGTTTGTTTCGTGTGTGCATATGTGTTTTGCTGGGGATTGAACCTAGGGTTTGTGCGTACTTGCCAGCTGTTCTACCAATAAGGTGTATCCCCCATCACCTACCCTTTTTTATTTAATTACATTTTATTTTATTTTATCTGTATGGGTGCAGTGTCTGTATGTGTATATGTGTACCATGTTCATTTAGTATTCTAGGAGGTGTCGGATCTCCTAAAACAGGACTGACATTTATCAGCTTCCATGTAGGTGCTGAGAGCCTCTGTAAGAGGTCCTTGCAAGGGCACCAAGTCCGCTTAACCACTGAGCCATCTGTCTAGCACCCTCCCTTATACCTGGTTTTTAATACAGAGTCTTGCTGAATTGCCCATGTAGGCCTTGAAAATATATCTGTGAAACTGGAAGAGTGTTTGTTTGTGAATGTACGTTTGTCTGTTAGTTCATTGACCCTCCATAGTTCTGCCGTTGATGAACATCTGCAGCAGTAACAGTGAGCAACCCTGACAACTAGCCTCTGTTTCTAAATAGTGTTTTCTGCTAAGAGGAGACATGGCCCCTTGTTCAGAAGACTGAATCTACGGGGATGGGAGGAAAAACAGAAGATGAACTTGATGTAACGCTGATATTTTCCTGTTTACCCTTTCACAATAATATCTATAAAATTTAATGACCTTTTATTTAAGCTCTTTCCTGAAACTGCAGTAAAGTGAGAGCACACTCTACTCAATAATCATGGACCCAAAAAGTAGGGCTTGCAAACATGAAGCACTAGTTTGGACCCAAAAGATAACTTGATAACTCATGTGAAGCCTGCATCCAGGCTTCTTTACAGCTTTTCGCACAGAGGTGGAGTCCCTGAAGACAGTTCAGTTGAGTACAGTCTCTACACAGCCCAGAGTCCCCTCCCCAGAGTGGTTACAGCTCCTGCCCATGAGTGGCACACTTGATGAGTCATGGCTGTGTAAGGCAACCAGACCTGGTGTCCTGGTGGAGAACTTGCTGTGGGACACTAACACTCAACAGGTGTTGAGGAAGAGCTACTAGGGAAGGTTCCATAAGACAGAACTACCAAGCATTCTTACTCAAATGGGATCGAATGACTGTGGAATTTCAGGAAATATCACCTAAGGTCAATGACAATCAAGTTATCTTTTTAATCCAAACTAATGGGGAGCAGAGCTAAACTGACAATTTACAAAGGAGGAATCTCTAATGGCTGAGAGACACTTGAAAAAATGCTCAGCATCCTTAATCATCAGAGCAATGCAACTCAAGATGACTCTGAGATTCTATCTCATACCTGTCAGAATGGCTAAGATCAAAAACTCAAATGACAGCACATGCTGGCAAGATTGTGGAGAAAGGGAAACACTCCTCCATTGCTGGTGGGAGTGCAAGTTTGTACAACCACTATGGAAATCAGTCTGGAGATATCTTAGAGGACTTGGAATAGCTCTACCTAAAGACCCAGCCATACCACTTCTGGGTATACATCCAAATGATTTCTCACCAAACCACAAGGACGTTTTCTCATCTATGTTCATAGCAGCCTGATTTGTAATAGCTAGAAACTGGAAACAACCCAGATGTCCCTCAGCCAAGGAATGGATTAAAAAAAAAAAAAACTGTGGTACATCTACACAATGGAATACTACTCAGCCATCAGAAACAAGAAAACCATGCAGTTTGCAGCCAAATGGATGGAACTGGAGAAGCTCATCCTGAGTGAGCTAACCCAGACTCAGAAGGATGCACATGGCATCTATTCACTTATGGTCGGATTTTAGCCATATAGTACAGGATAACTATCCTACAGCCAGCACACCAAAAGGAACAGGAACATAGACTTTGTTACCTGTTAGTAGGATACTTTGCCCTAGTGATGCTGCCATGTAGGACCCCAGTGCAAGAGGAAGCTCTTAGCCCTCATATAACTGCTGAACTTGGGAAGGGACTGACATATAGGGACACCCCTCTCAGGAGGAGTAGGATAGCTAAGAGACAGGGGAGAGGCTGGGAAGCTGTGACCGGGAGTGTTGGAAAGAGGGCACTGTGATGGAGATGTAACTTTATATATATATATATATATATATATATATATATATATATATATATAT
>CAJQZJ010033130.1:2960668-3046508 GCA_907164525.1 Lophiomys imhausi
TATATATATATATATATATATATATATATATATATATATATATATATATAAAGCCTGGATGTGTGAGAGTTGGGGAGAAACAAAGGTAAGGTAGACAGTGAGGCATGTGTTTTGGAGCAGAGAATCTGATTTCAAGTCCCAAGCCACTTAGTGGGTCTAAGATTTCTCACCTGCAAAAGCAAAAACGTATTAATTCCTACTAGTCAGAGAAGGTTGTGAAGAGGAGTGAGTGGTTTAAATACAATACAAATCCTTAGCATGTATAAAAAGCATTATGTAAATCTCAGCTATTATAGCTGTAAGTATCTGCATTAGTATAGCAAATAAATACCTGGTGCATACTTAAATGGCTATTTTAGAGATTGGCACATAAACTCCTACAGTCCAATAACAAGCATTATTATATAAGTTTAAAAGTAACAGTCAATGTACAGAAATGGTGTTTTGACAGCTTTTTTCACAATAATAATTTTGTCTGCCATCTCCTCTTTGGGGTTAGTAGAAGAATCTAATTCTTTTCTCCCAACTAATCTTTTCCATTTGTCCATTAATGTACTGTATATTAAATATGAAATGTTTCACCTGCTTGTGTGTGACTGACATTTTCTATCCTGTTGTCACTGGTGGTTTGTCTAATTATTTTTTTAAACACATAAGGTATCACCATGACAACACTGTCACTCACTGATTGATGATGCAGGACACGTGCTTGCAAATCTACTGCAACATAGCATAGCTTGTTAAAAACGGCTTCTCATGTTTGTGATCAAGCATAAATCTTGTCTTTTGTTGTTTGACTTTTTCTGCTGATAGTTGTATCTTTGTATCTGCGTTTTCTTTGCTAGGACCTAGGGCCTATAGCAAGAGCATGATACTTCAAGATGATTGATTCTCTGGGTTGTGCTACCTCTGATTTTTTTGTTTGAAAAAGGTAAAACTCCAGGGCATTTATTCAACATCCAGAAAGACAGCCACACAGAAACACAGAGTACATCTTTTCTAACTGCACCTTATACCATTCTGAACTCAGATGGTCAGCACCCTAGTCCATGATGTGGCCCTGCAGCCATCTAAACCAGAGATTCTTGTGAGGCAGACCTAAAACCTGCCCCTACATATATCCCAGCAGTGACTAAGACTTTGCCTGTGAACTCATTTTGTGAACAGGTCCAAAATTTGATGTTGCCATCAATATGTGAATTATCATTGTGCTTCTAGAGACCACCATTCTTGATAGGAAGATGGTCAGGGAGCCCAGGCTTGACCTTCCCATTCCAAGTAGCCATCATATTTACACTGCAGTCTGTGCTTTTAGCTCTGCTACCATATGTGTAGTCTGTAATTGGTGCCACAGAAAAAGCCACCAGTGTGTTGCTGAACATGGTCCCTTGGGGACTGTCACTCTGGGTACAGCACCCAGGCAGTGTTGCAGCCAGGTGTGTTCAAGGTGTGCACTGAGCTTATTCTTTGCTTTGAGCTCTGGGCTCCTCCACAGCATCAGCTGCTTTGCTGGAACTGCTGCTGTGGCCAAGCAGCGTCTGCCTGTGCCGGCAGGGCTTGTGCAGGCGGCTTTCTCCTGTGCTTTTGGAAGTGAGTCCCAACAAAACACTCTGTGCCCAGGCATCTAGATCAGCGTCAGAGCCAGGTGCTCATGCCCTCTTTGAGTAACCACTAACCTTTGTTAAGCCGTATCCACATGAGCTGCCAAGCGCTTGCCAGGCGCTCTTTGTGGCTTTTGTCATTTTGCCTAGAGTAAGGACTGGGTGCCCCATTTCCACATGGTAAAATTGATATTGAGAGAGTTGAGAAATTTACCCAGAGTTCCACAACTATCAGGTGGAAACATAAGGAAGAGCATGGGAGGCCTCCAAAACCACTCACTAACTAGCAGATTCACTCAGATTAGTTTGAAGATTCATGGCAGAACCTTTGCCATTAGACCACTAAGTTTCTGTGTGTGCCCTTTGACAACTGGGTAACATTTAATCATATTTCACCAGATGAGCAAAATAACCTTTTCAACATTTTTTTTAAAAAGCACTGTCTTTCAGAAAAATAAAATGACAGTTCTTTTTTTGCATTAGTTGAAAGTGGGAGACAAGACTAAAGAAGTTTCTAGAATCATTGCAGAGATAACTAGTTCAGCCTTATAGACACTGTGAGGGCCATGCTGGCTTATCTTTGACAACTGAGTGTATTAAAGTCAGCACTCACCTAGAGCCATTTGAGGAATAGTCTGTGAACATTTAACCAACACATGAGGGGCTTTAAGAAGTAACAGCTTCAGCATCTTGTGATTTCAATCCTCATTCAGTCATTGTCACAGCCATTCACTCTAAGCAAATGTATCACCAATGGTTCCTGTGTTTAAAACACAGAATGGTTCCGTATACCAAGATATCACCATTCTTCTTTATCCTCTGTAAAATGAATGAGGTTAGAACATAAAAGGATGTTCTAATGTGGCATCTAACATCTAAAGGATCCTACATGCACAGATGGATCTCAGGTACAATTGTTCACTGAGTGTCTGCTCTGATCACAGCCAGTTGAGCAGTGTTTTGCAAGATTTGGAGAAGAATCATGAATGCTTAATTCTGCCTCAGTTTCCCTACTTTTAAATTAAAATAAAAGTGGCTCCACTTCTAGATGATTTTATTTACATGGCATCTTAAATCTTCCACAGTTACATGGATGCTATTTAAATTATTAATGAACTCATTGTTTAGTAACAAAAACAATCCCATCCCCTCTATAGTTACAAGATAGAGTTATTTTGGTGGGTTTTGTTGCTGTTGTTTGTTTTGTTGTTGCAGTTTTTGAAACAGAATCTCATTATGTAATCCCTCACTTCCCTGAAACTTGCTATGTAAACCAAGCTGACCTAGAACTTACAGAGATCCATCTGCCTCTGCCTTTCTAGTGCTGGCATTAAAGGTGTGTGTCACCTGCCCTGCTAGAGTTACTATTTAGCAGTTCTTCATGTCCTACTTTCAGGCTCTGTGATAAGCATGCCACATGAAAAGCCTATTGCCTAGATACTGAAGTAGCAATGGCTCCATTTTACAGAAGAGGAAACTGAGACTGAGACAGGTAACATAGCAGGTCCAATACCACAGGCAGAGTCAGGGTGCAATTCAGCTAATCTGGTCAGCCTGCACTCAGGCAAGTGACTGTTCCTTGTGAGGCCTGTGTTACAGGTGTGTGTGTGTGTGTGTGTGTGTGTGTGTGTGTTTTCCTAAAATTGCAAAATTTTAGATGTTTTTGCTCTGACCTTCCCTAGCATGTCAGGCCAACTTCCCTCAGCAGGTATCACTGCAGCTTAGAGGCAGCCCCGCCTCTTGGCTCTGGATGCCATTCCTGGATCAGAATTCCACTCTCTGTCATCCTTACTGCTGCAGACTCATCTAAGTTGCAAGACAGATGCTGCAGAGTTCAGCAGTCTTTGAAGGCATCTGGTCACTTTACAGCAGCAGCATCTTCCTATCCCCACCTTCAAACCAAACCACTATCTAGCAAAGCTCTTGCTTGAGCTTCTGTGTAAGCCCAGCTGTCCGGTTTCCGAGCGATCTTCCCTCTACATAGGAATCTCCTGTGTTTTAAGTGGTTTAAAAATAAGCCCTCCCCCCGCCTCTCTCTCTCTCACTCTCTCTCTGTGTGTGTGTGTGTGTGTGTGTGAGAGAGAGAGAGAGAGAGAGAGAGAGAGAGAGAGAGAGAGATGTATCCTTTGGAGAAGGACTGCTTTAGGACCTCTCACTGGCATAGTTCCTGGATGGCTATTTTTTTAGCATGTTGGGTTTTGTTTTAACCTACTATAGAAATGCATCTGCCCTCCCACAGCATTTAATGAAGAGGTGTTTGACATAAATCTCTAAAAACAAAAGCTACATTATGCATCCTGTGCATGGAGAGTGGCCAGGATGCTCCTTTGTGAGATGCATAATTAGAAACTACAGTGCTGTGCTGAGAGCAGGTAGCTGTGATGGGTTAATAAAACCCAGTTTCAGTTCCTTTTCTGCTCAGAATGTGAATTAGGATATGCAGAAACTTAATGACAGGAGCAGCCCAGGGAAGAAAAATACTGCATTTTTATTATTGTAATATTCTTTGTCCTATATCCTGTCATACCAAAACCTAGCGCCAGAGACCTTTAGGAAGAAAGAATGTCTCAAGTGAATGTTTACTCTTGTATAGATTAAAAACCCTCTATACACCTGTTTTTATTATTTTTATTTAAAAATATTTGTAATATAAATATATTAATGCAAGGCATAGAGTGTGCTGATTTCATTGTAATAATTCCACAGTCATATTACCACACTGACCATTGTCTAGAGGTACTGTGTGTGTATGTGTGTGTGTGAGTGTGTGAGTGAGTGAGTGAGTGTGTGTGTGTTTGCACATGTGCATCCTCTCTCTTTCATACTCTGCATCTTCCTTATCTATCATTCATTGATGATACTTTCATTGCTCTTATGGCTTGGCTGCTGTGGTAGTGCTGTAATAGTGATACAAGGGTCCAGACCTTATCTCTTCTGCATCCTGATTTGGATGTATACACAGACATGATATTGCTGGAGTATCAGTTTTGAGGCCCCTCTTTACTGTTGTTTTGCTGACTGTACCAATTTCAGTCCCACCCACAGCAAACATTTCCCTTTCTCCACATCCTCATAGCCATCATAGCAGATGGGAGGTGATATCTCCCTGCCTGCATGGTTAGCATTGAGCATCCTTTCAAATACTGTTGGAAATTCATATGCTTCCTTTGGAGAAACGTTTATTCAGGTCCTTTCCCTAATTTTTGGATTGAGCCATTTAGCTTTGTTACTTCTGTGTAGTTCCTCATACATTTTAGATAGTAATTCCTTATTGGATATATAAAAATAAAAGAAAAAATTGATACTTTTAAATTACAAAGGTCAAAGAATAAAGGGAAGTTAATATGCAAACAGCTCCGAAAGGTTGATTATAGTGAAATCTCTTTATGCCTCTAGCAGGAATAGGAGCATGTCCCAGGACTCAGTCATTCATTCATTCATTTTCTGACCTGCATTGTAATGGCCCAATACGCCTATTTGTCAGAAGTTCCTTAGTCTGTGGAATTTTGCCTTGATAAACTTTGCAAATATTTTTCCCATCCCATAGGTTGCCCTTTTGTTATTGTTTCTCTGCTGTGAAATGCTTTTTGACATAGTCAAGCACTTTTTATGTTTGTTTTTGTTACTTGCACTTTGGAGTCATTTATTAAATACACACACACGCACACACATGTGCACACAGTGTTCAAGAACTTTATTTCTGTGTTATCCTACAGGAAGTTAGGGTTGTAGAGTTTTTAAGTCATTTGGGGTTGCTTTTTGTCTGGGCTGTAGATAAGCTTTTGAGTTCATTCTCCTTGCATGTGGACATCTAGTCATCTTAACGCCATTTCTGGAAAAGCCTGTGGTTTCCCTATTGTACATTTTTGGAAACGGTGTCAAAGATTGTCCCATCTAAGTGAGTTTATTTCTGAGTTGTCTGAATGTTCCATCCACCTCTGTCTGTGACTATGCGCTATAACATATGTAGGATTTTTTTTCCCTTCATTCCTTCCTTCTTTCCTTCCTTCCTTTCTTTTTTGACAATTCATTGTTACTATACAGAACTATAACTGATTTTTGTATGTTGATTTTGTATTTGTGGTGATTTGAATGAGAAATGTCCCCTGTACTCCTGAACATTGATATACCTGTTTCCCATTTGAGGATTAAAGTGGTACATCTTGCTGGCTTATGTCATTGGGTTGGGTTTTTGTGGTGAGCCACAACCCTAAGATGGCGCCTGGCTTGATGCCAGAAAGCTCAAGCTTAGCTATAAACAAGCCTTACTTGGTAGTGGCTGCCTAGCCCGGTGTGCTTCCTCCTTTTGTGAGCCTATCTTGGATCGCTAGGTGGCATGATCTGATTGGGTTTGAGTAGGCATATAAAGGCTTGGGGGAGGAGAAGCAGAGACACAAGCAGAGAAGCAGAGACACAAGCAAGGATTCGGAAGACTGTTTTCAAGGGACCTGAATAAACTGCTTGAGAAGAGCTTTTGCGAGTTGCGTCATTCTTGCTGGTCGAGGTCCACGCGACAGGTTTTGAGAGTGAAAAACCTCACCTGTTTCCCGTTTGCTCTTTCTGCTTCCAGCTTGCAGTTAGAGATGTGAGGTCCCAACTTCCTGTTCCTGCTACCACATGGGCCATTTGCAGCCATGCCTCCCTCTCATGGTTGGCTTTTACTGTCTGGAAATGTAAGCCCAAATAAACTAACTCTTTCTTCTATAAGTTGCCTTGATCATGATTTTATCACAGCAACAAAAATGTCAGCTGATATCCTTCAACTTCAGTGAATTAACTCATTTATTGTCTCTAACAGATTTCAATGAAGCTTTTAGGGTTTTTAGTATGTAAAATACTGACATCTTTAAATTTAAAAAAAACTCCCTCTTTCCTAGTGTGGGTATGTTTTATTGATTTTTTTTCTTAGTTGCTTTATGCATGAACTCTAGTACTTTGTTGAAGTACAGTGATGAGAGAAGGTGTCTTTGTCTTGTTGCAGATCATCTTTGAGGGAAATCTTCATGTTTTTACTATTGAGAATGACATCAGCTGTGAACTTTTCATATGTGGCAAGTGTATATATGTTGAGATATATTCTTTTTGCTACCAGAACCTTAGATTATCTACTGTATTGTACTAGAAAACAAACAAGCAAAACTGAAGAATTTTAGACATAGATTAGCAGAAGATAATAGATTTATTTGGAGAGGTCCACAAGAAGCCTCTTAACTTTTTCTTTGAAAGTCAAGTTGACTGAGACCTCTTGGATTTTTTTTTTTCTTTTTCGAGACAGGGATTTTCTGTTTAGTCCTGATTGTCCTGGAACTAGATTTATAGACCAAGCTGGCTTTAAACTCACAGAGATCCACCTATCTCTGCCTCCAAAATGCTGGGATTAAAGGCATGCCCCACCACACCTTACAATCATTTTTGTTTTCTATGTGCATTGGTGGTTTTGCCTGCATGTATGTCTGTGTGAGGGTGTTGGATCCTATTACACATAGTTGTGAACTGTCATGAGGGTGATGGGAATTGATCTTGAGTCCTTTGGAAGAGCCATTTCTCCAGGCCCCTCCCATGTTCTTCTTAACACACTTATGTGAGCCAAGTGTGTGTGTGTGTCTGTGTGTCTACTTTTCTTTAGAAGTTTAGAAGTTGAAAGAGATAGTTCATGGCTAAGGGAAGGATTATGTGAAGAAAGGGATAAGTTTCCCTCAGTCTGTTTACATTACCTATCACACAGCAGGTCAAGGGGAAGCTGTGCTACTTACAGCAGAGCACTCTTTGGATGACATTTCCCCATATAGCCTCTAAAGCCTAGATAAACTTAAAGGTCCGTGTTTTCATCTCCTCTGTTAGACTTCTAATGGTAGTGTTTGTATTCTGAAGGGTTGATTACGTCAAATGTATTTTCAGTGTCTTTGGAGATTATAATGTGATTTTCATCCTTCAGTCTGTTAATGCAGTCTATCACATTAACCTGATTGCATATGTTGAACCATTCTTATATCCCAAGGAAAACCTCACTTAACCACTCCAGCAGTTCTTTCAAAGTGAAATTTAGTTGACTTGAGTAGTACTTTTTTTTTTAGAAAGTTTGCATCCATGTTTCTTAGAGGTGTATCAGACCCATAATTTTCCTTTCTTTCAGTGTCTTTTTTTTTTTGTTTGTTTGTTTCATCTTGAGGTTTTGAGGAGAATGCTGGGCTTAAAAATGAATTTGGAGTAGTTCCTTCCTCTTTGATTATTTTGGAAGAGTTTGAAAAGCGGTGACAATTCTTTTTCAAGTGTTTGCCAGATGCATTTCTCTATTAATGACTGTTGGTACTTTGGATTGGCTTTTTTTGGTGTATTAAAATTCCTAGTGTTATAGTTTACATAAACCACATTGATTAGAAACCTTGTTTTTAGTATAATCACTGACAACCACTATGACTAAGGAATGCAAATATATAAGTAATAAGATATGTGCCTACTAGGTGGCTCTATCTATGACTTGTCACACAAGGTAATCACCAGATAACTAATGAATATAAAACAAAGTGCTTCTAAATTCTTTAAACTTTCATTTATTTATTTATTATTTATTTGGGATGTTTCGCTTGCACATATATCTATCCACTATGTAGTACCTACTACCTACAAAAGCTAGAGGAATGCACCAGATCCCCAGAGACTGGAGTTACGGAGAGTTGTTAGCTGCTATGTGTATGCTGGGAGTTAAACCCACGTCCTGTGGAAGAATACCAAGTGTTCTTAATGGTTGAGCATCTCAGTAGCCCAAGAGTACTTTTAATACTAAGATAATACTGAAACCTAGCCTGTAGCTTAATAACTGACAACATTTAAGCTTATATTTCAGTGGAAAGACCAGACTGATGCACTATCAGGTACTTGGCAGCTCTTTGACATTTGTCAATTCAGTGAACTTTTTAAAATATAAAATTATTAAAGTAAGGATTTATTTATTTATGTATATAAGTGTTTTGTCTGTATGTATGCACACCAGAAGAGTGTGAGGCTGTGGCAAATACCATTACCCCTTCCCAGGAAGGCCTTCTTTTCCGTTCCTGAGAACCTGACCTCATGACCCCTGGGAACATTCCACAGAACTCAGTCCCCAGAATTATCTAACCACAGACAATGGTCCCACCCTAGCGAGCTAAAGGTTGAGTGTACATAGCTGACTGGAATATCCCCCCTTTGTTCCCCCTATCCCCACTTGATTGCGATTATCTCCCTGCGAGCTAGAGGTTAAGTTTACATAAGCAACTGTATTGTTCTTCCTATGTGCCCTCCTGTTTGTGGTTTTTGTGCTTAAAAGCTGCCTGTAAACTGTGGTTCAGCGTTCGCTCCTTCCCGAAGGCAGCTGAACCCCGGCGGGTCCGCTTAATAAAAATCCTCTTGCATTTTGCAATGAACCTCGATCTCTGGTGGTCTCAGGGCGTCAGGACCTCGGGGGACACACAGGGTCCAACAAGAGAACATCAGATCCCATGGGACTATAGTCATAGGTGGTTGGGAGTTGCCGTATGGGTGCTGGGAATTTAGCTAAGAATATCTGGAAGAGCAGTCAATGCTCTTAACTGCTGAGCCATCTCTCTAACCCTCAAAACAAATCCTTTTTTACACCTAATTTTTTTATCTCTAAAATGGGAATACAGTGATTGTTGATCCATAAGATTGCATTAAGGAGTATGTCAGTCAGTAGGCACCAAAACATAATGTAAGGATGCAGTTTTTCTTGTTAGAAGTGTTATAGTTAGTACAGTTTTATATGAATAGAATCATAATATGGGATATATAATTTCAATTAGTAGTATTATAAGTAATCAGGAAATGTGATCAGAAACTAATAGATTTGTGTAAATGAACTTTCCCTTATAGAGAAAAAGGTTATAAGCACTTGATTTATTTTTCTAAATCTATATTGCTCAATTCATAATTTTACATTTTCTATTCTTTATGCTCTGTCTCAGTTAGGGTTTCAGTTGTTGTGATACGATACCATGATTAAAACAACCTGGGGAAGACATTTTTTTATTTCAGCACACAGCGCTCAGGTCACCCAGATTAGCAGGAGAAGCCAAGCAAAGGAACTCAAGACAGGAAATGAAGCCAAAGCCATGGCGGGATGCCATTTGCTGGATTGCTTAAGGCTTGCTCAGCCCACTTTGTTCAGCCCAGGACCACCTGCCCCGGGTTTGGGTCCTCTGAAAGAGTAGCCAGTGCCTTTACCAGCTGAGCCATCTCTTCAGGCCCCTGGTGACATTTCTTAATTGAGAGTTCCTCTTCCCACATGACGCTAGCTTTTCTCAAGTTAACAAAAAGCTAACCAGGACATGTTCCAAAACCCATCTTTTCCATCACATTATATGTGTGATATAAATTACACAGGTAAATTGTCATGTGCTGTTTGTGAAAGACTGAGTCCCCATCCTGAGCTGACCAAAAGTTTATGAAATCCCAATGCCTTGACCTGGCAGTGACCTTCACCACCACCCCCTTCCCACCACTGTTGCTAGGAAATGACTAACACAATCACCCAGCCCCAGGGTCTCCTTGAAGTCTCCTTGAGGAAACACCAGCCCAGCCCAGGCAACCCCAGAGATAAGAAGCTCTCCTTGGACAAACAGCCAGCCAGGGACCTTCCTCCAGGAATTTGGTGTCTAAACTGTTATTGAAGCCTACCCAAAACGTATATAACCCAAAGCTTTGCAAAGTTCAGGGTCACCTCTTCCCCTCTGGTGTAGGCCACCCCATGTGCGTTGGCCACGTGCTTTGGAACAACAAATTCCTCTTGCTTTTTACATGGATTCAGTATTCAGTGTCTGTTTCTCATTGAGGGTCAGCGGAAAAATAGGACATTATCCCCTCCAGGGGATGGGCCTTACATTTGTACTTGTTGAAAGCAGGTTCTGGGAGTGAGGAGAGCCTCCTTGTTTCATACTGAAGCACATTTATGTCAGAATTCAAAACTCCAGTTCTGGCTCACCCTAACCCCTCCCCTGTAACAGGGAAGAAAGAAAATATCAAACAGTTCAGGGATTTAAAATGCTGCATTCTTGAAAACAGCTACACAATAATCCATTTCCAACAGCAGTTACTATTGTTTACCCCACAGTATGAAGACTCCTTCCTGACTTGGAAGGAGAAGCCAGCAGGAGCTCAGCAGTGGAGAGTGCTCTGCTCTGCCTGGAGACCACTAATCAGGATCCAGCATGGCTGCTTCAGCAGGGCCTCCCTAGTGGTCTCCACTGGATGTTTAGACTCCAACTTGATGAAGTTTTGCTTTCTAAGCACTACTGTTTTTACATGAAAGAATCATCTAAAGGGACGAATCCTGCCTGGGACTCTGTCAAGCACAGGGTCAAGCACAGGGTCATGCACAGGGTCATGCGCTGTGCTCACTGGGCTGCTCCAGCCATTCCTGCTGGGTTACATAAGTGCTTCATCCGATATCCTGCCGCTTGCTATTTTGTTCATTTGTTCTTGCTTTCTGTACACTTAGAAAAATCCCTCATTCAAAACCAGTACATGCTGTTTTGGACCATCTTCTACATAGAACAGTATTCCATACAGAAATTTTCATGACTAAATATGAGACATGTCTTCCTTTCCTTGGAGAACCAAAAAGGTTATTAGTGCTGTAAAGGTTCTGAGAAGCCTTATAATAAAAAACAGGAAATTTCTATTTACTGAATTTAGTTGTCTGTAGGCCCCCCACCTTTCTTTTTATATTTATATTAATTCTTTAAGTCATTCGTACAATGTATATTGGTCATATTCACCTTGTAGTCCTCCTTAAAGCTCCTCCCAGATGCACCCCCCACCCCCTACCACTTTCATGTCCTCTTTTTTTTTTTAATTTAATAACCTATGGACTCTAATCAGTGTTGTCCATGTACTTACTTCCTGGTGTGGGGCCATCTGCTGGAGTGTAGTAGACCTACCAGGGACTACTCCCTGAAAGAAATCTGACTGTAGAATCCATCAACTCTCCATAGCCCCTCAGTTACTGGTAGGGTCATGAACCCTTCCTGCCCCATGTGTAGATGTTAACTAGTTTGATCTTATGCAGATCTTGTGCAGGAAGCCACAGCTACTGTGCGTTCTTGAGTACAGCAGTCTTGTCTAGAAAACATAGTTTTGCTCAGCCATCTATGATCAGTAGCTGTTGCACTCTCTCCACCCTTTTCCAAGATCTTCTTGTGTAGTTGAGCATTCCATTGACACCTGCTCTCTGTACCTTGACCAGCTGTGAGTTTCTGTGTTAACCACTGTCCACTGCACAAAGGAACTTACCTGGCGATGTCTGAGAGCTGAACGAATCTGAGCCTGCATCCTGAAATAGTATCTTTCATCTAGGAGATTCAGAGTTTCTGGTCTAACATCGAAATCTCTGATTCATTTTCCATGAGGTTTTGCGTTTTGTTTTTTGCTACTGTAAATAGAATGTTCCCTGATTCTTTCTCACTATTTGTGTTTGGTCTGTGGAAAGGCTACTGATATGTTAATTTTGTAACCTGTCACTTTGCTGAAAGTGTTTTTCAGCTCTAAGATATCTTTGTTGGAATCTTTGGTGTCTGTCACATACCTGCAATATAATTTGCAATAGAGATACTTTGATATCCTGTTTTCCTGTCTATTCTTTTGTTTTCTTGTTTTATTGCTCTAACTAGAACGTCAAGCACTATATTTAATAAGGGAGGTGAAAGTGTATACCCTTGTCTTGTTTCTTGTTGTAGTAGAAGTGCTCTGAATTTTTCTCCATTTAACATGGTGGGGGCTATATATTTGTTATTGGCTTATTATGTTTATATATGTTCTCTCTATCCCTAGTCTCTTCAGAATTTTTCTCATGAAGGGATGTTGCATTTTTTTGAATCAATTGAAATGATTATGTGGTTTCTGTCATTGAGTCCATTTATTTGGTGAATTACGTTTATTAATTTGCATATGTTGAATCATCCCTGTATCTTTAGATGAAGCTAATCTGCTCATGGTAAATGAACATACAGATATAGATATATAGATATAGATATAGATAGATTTTTTTTTCAAGACAGGGTTTCTCTGTGTATCCTTGACTGTTGTGAACTCACTTTACAGACTAGGCTAACCTTGAATTCACAGAGATCTGCCTCCCAAGTCCTGGTATTAAAGGCATGCATCACCACACCTGTCAAACAGATATTTTCTTAAATATGATTTACAAATGTTTTTGTTTCAGTTTGTTTTGTTGAGAATTTTTGCATCAGGCAGATTGGCCTATAATTGTCATTCTTGTTAGATCTTTATCACAGTTTGTTATCAGTGTAATACCAGAGTTTGAGTTACTGCTTCTGTCTTGTTGGTTTTATGGGTCTGTTCAAAGTACTTCATCTGTTTAACTTCATTAGCTCCTCTGCATCCAGAAATTCATCTTTTGCTTTTAGGCTTTCCAATTTAGTGGATTGTACATTTCTTAAAGTATGTCCTCTATTCTCTGAATTTCTTTAGGGCCTGTTGTAATGTTTCCCTTTTTAGCTCTAATTTTATTAACTTGGGTATTCTGTTTCTTTTGGTTAATTTGGCTGAGGTTTTGTCCTTCTTATGTATCTTTTCAAAGAACCAACTAACTCATTCTTAAGTTGATTCTTTTTTTCTGTTTCATTGATTTCTGCCCTGACCTTCATTATTTCTCTCCATGCGCTCATTTGGGGATTGAAATTGGTGGACTCTAGTTTTAAAAAGTACCTTGTTATTTATTTGAGGTTTCTGATGTTTTTCTTTTTTCTTTTTCTTTTCTTTTTTAAAATTGATACAAGATCCCTGTACAGAGTTATAACTGTCCTGGAACTCACTATGTAGACCAGGCTGGTCTCAAAGTCAAAGGCATCCACCAGCCTCTGCCTTCCAAGTTTGGGGATTTAAGGTGTGTGACACCACAACTGGCTTAGCTTTTTAATATAAGCATTTAGAGCCACAAACTTCCCTCTTAGGATTACCTTCATTGTATCCCATAGATTTGGGTATGCTGTGTTTTCGTTATCACTTAATTATAGGGCCTTTTAATTCTTGATTTCTGCAATGACCCATTTGTGATTCAATAATGGGTTATTTAGTTTCCTTGAGTTTGTGTATTTTTGTAGTTTCTCTTGCTGTTGATTTCTAGCTTTATCCCATTGTAGACGTATGAGATATTGTTAAGATTTTCCTATATTTGTTGAAATTTGATTTATGTCCTAATATGATCTGAGAAGGTTCCGTGAGTACTCAGAAGAATGTGTAGTCATTGGTATTTCAGAGAAATATTCTATAGATGTGTGGTAAGCCCATTTGATCAATGTTTCATTTGATCAATGTTTCATTTAACTCCAGTATTTACTTATTCATATTTGTATAGACGTCGATCTGTTTAATAGTGAGGAGTATGAGGTATGAAATCACCCAGTGTTACTATGTTAGGATTATCTGTGGTTTTAAATCTAGTAATGTTTGCTTTACAGAATTGGATGCACATATATTTGGTGCATTTATATTTAGAAGTCTAATTTCCTCTTGATTGATCCCTTGCTCAGTGTGATGGGAACCCTCTTTATGTTTTTGAACAGGAATTGGTGTGAAGTCTATTTTGTCAGATATTAGAAGAGCCAACACCTGCTTGTTTCTTGGTTCTATTTGGTTAGAATAGTTTTTCCATCCTTTTTAAGACATGTTCATCTTGGGTGGTAAGTTGGATTTCTTGGAGGCATGGAAAAGGATTCTGTTTTCTCCTTTTGGGTTTTTTTTTTGTTGTTGTTGTTGTTTTTGGTTTTTTGTTTGTTGTTTGGTTGGTTTTTGAGACAGGGTTTCTCTGTGTATCTCTGGCTGTCCTGGAACTCACTCTGTAGACCAGGCTAGCCTTGAACTCACAGAGATCCACCTGCCTCTGCCTCCCAAGTGCTGGGATTAAAGACGTGCACACTGGGCCATTTTGGACAGCTGTGAACTGCCATGTGGCTGCTGGGATTTGAACACAGGTCCTTTGGAAGAACAGCTAGTGCTCTTAACCATTGAGCCATCTCTCCAGTCCCAGGATTCTGTTTTCTAATCCAGTCTGCTAGTCAGTGTTTTTTTTTTTTGTTTGTTTGTTTGTTTGGAATGGGTGAATTCAGAACATTGATATTCAGTATTGGGATAAAGGGTACATATTGCTGCTTTCATAGTCTCCCACTGGGCAGTCTCATAAAAGACCAAGAAAGTACTCAATAATACTAAATCAACAAGATGACAGAGAGCAGCAATTGTAGGAATTTTATAGAAATAATTTTACCATAGAGCTACATGCCAGCCCTGAATTTTAACCTTGATCTCTTTCCAGGCTAGCAGTATGCACTGAGATCCTATCTTGTGATGCTGGACAGCAGCAAGGAACCACAACCCTAGTCAGCTGTGTAGCCCTGAGTTGAAACAACTTGCACTCTACAGGAACTGTGTGGCCAGCATCATCGTTCAGATGTTTTCCTATTTTTAAATCCCATCATGTTTACATAATACTCATCTGTGAATATATGAGAGGTATTCATCACTTAATTATAAAATCAGCTTTATTGTACTGTAGGCTACTGTAAATGCTGTAAGTAAGTCTTAAGCTGGTGAGGCCAGCTATGATTCTCTTTAGGTCAGGTATACTCCAAGATGGAGCTCATGTGTATAGGGCTGTGTGTATATGAAGATCCTGGGGCTGGAGCTGGCTTGCCCAGTGCCCACCCTGTTCTTCACTGCTTGAATGCAATGTTGGCAAGCTCCTCAGCCTCTCTGCCCCAATGTCAGCATCCATAGTGGGGCTTCATGGAAAGCTCTAGGACAGCATTTGACACAAAGTCAGCACACAGTAAATCTGTCCTTAGTTGGGGAATTGATCATGGTATTGTAGCATAGAATGCTACAATGGCACTGGCTGGCTTTCCCAGTAACCACAGCAACTGGAGAATCATTTTGTAATTGTAAAAACAGCAAAACCCCAATAGCCTCACTCAGCAGTGTCGTTTTTTTCAGCACTTTCTCAATTTGTAGGCTGGCTTTGGTCACCTCTGCAGATGTGCTGGGCTTCAGCAACCCTGCAGTGACTGCATAAGCCTTAGTTGAAGCACCATGGGATGCACTGTGTCTCAGAGTGCCACTAGGCTTCTGCTCAGAGGCTGCTTGCTGACACTGAGAACACATAATCGGGAAAGTGTTTTGTGAAAACAGATGCTGCATATGTGTCCTTCTGACAAGTTATTTCCATGTGAAATTTCATTTTGTGGATAAATGTGATTTAAAAGCTTTATGTGTAGAGATAGAGGACACATTTGAAAAAAATGAATAAATGAGCTGGCAAATCTTAATGATGAGAAGCAGAGACTTTGGTGTCAGACAGGCTGGGGTCATGGCCCAGCTCCATGTAGAAGCAGTGTGATTTTGGTGAAGTCAACAACCCACAGTAGTTTCTCTTCTATAAACTGAGGAAACCATAATTCATATCTGCTAAGGTGGGTTTTCATCAGTATATATTAAAACATGTTTAGACTCCTTAACCAAGTACATAGCACACTAAAAGGGCGCAGAAATTCCAATATACTTAAAAGTGACAGTCTTGCACACCTGGGCCTTGTGGGTAGATGCAGTGATGGAGGGGGTGCACATGCAGCCTGTGAACAGTGACATACCATGCTACTTCCTCCTGGAGCACTGGCTCCTGATTCATTGGGGTTTCTTGAGCATCTTTCAGAAAAGACAAATGCCCAGTGCTCCCTGCACCAAGATGCATCAGGTTGATTAGGGGCTGAAGTACACAGCCCAGTTGAGAACCCAGCACTAGCACATGCTCTAGATTCATGAGGTCATGGCCATAATCTCCAGCACAGAGACCTTCCTTTGGTTAGGAAGGGGCAGGCCAGGGGCATCTGTGTTCATTCAAATCCACTTCCACTTCCTACCTGTTAGAATGCTATTCCCAGCATATACTTTGCTGACAGGAGATGGGACTGATACGCTATTCAGACACATCTTTATCTCTAAACTCTGCATGGAGTCCTCACCCTATTCAATCCTTTGTCAATCAGCAGTCATGCAACTTAACTGTAAATTGTATTAACCTGATCAGGGTTTTTTGTTTCTTTGGTTGGGTTTTTTGATGTTTGCTGGAAAAGGAACATTTTGTTTCACTTTTGTATACATGGTTTTTCTTAGTCATTAAATTTTTAGCTCTTATTATATTCATTTAAAAATGTTTAATGCCTAGCACGTTGTTTTGTAAATTCTAAAAATGAGTGAATATTCTAGGCAAGTGACAACTAACCAGCCATCAATATCAGCTCTGTGAATTTACTCTGATATCATTAAATCCTCTCAATCAGCCATATGTAAAGCAACCCAGACAGGGAAAGCCAGCACAGAAGCAGCACAACTCTTGACAGTGACCCAGATGGCTGTTCTAGGAAACATTCCACATGGATGAAGAGACACTGTGGGGCTCACACTGCTGAACTTTGCATAAGAAAGCCTCAGCCTTGAGTGAGAGAATACTGTTCCTGAGTGACATTTAGGGGTTCACAAGCCACAGGAGGAGGGAACCAGAGGGAGTTAGTGGGTCTCAATTTCATGACCAGTATTTCATACTTGACAGTTCATTGTCTACAAGAGGAAATCTTCTTTCTCTAAGTTTCATTAACCTATCTGAAGATAGCAGACATGAGACAGCACTTCAATTCTCCTCAGCTTGGCTCTCCCCTCAACTCCTCTTCAGGATAAGCAGTCTGTGTGCTGCTAGCCATGTCCACTTGGCTGACCTATTTGTATTTTAAATGCAATATACTGAACATGGGTTCAACTATGCAACAGCCTGTGCTCTTGAAGGATCCTCTATATTTTCTCTGGGTTTTGATGATAGACTGTTTTTGCTGGGTCTATTCTTGCTCTGAGGACCCTCCTGGCTCCTCTTCAGATTCCATAGCCCCTCCTCATCTGCATCCCATTTGTCATGTTCCTTTTGAATTCCCACAATTCTGTATTTGTACTTTATTTCTGAAATTAATTAAACCAACACCTAAATTATTTTAGCCTATACTTACCTCATTTGTTTGTACATTGTTATAAACAAGAATATTTTACTATTTTTTATATCTCTCGTGTGCCTTTCACATTTCTTTGCACATAAAGTTCAAAAGAGTAGGGTAAATGATGATAAGACTAAGTTGGGTGGATTGATGTCAAAGTGTTTAAAGACAGTACATTGTATAGCTATTTATACTTTTATATCCCTATTGAAGCCTTTTAGAACATGGCACTTTTGTTTTTATTGGTTCAGGTCTGTAAGATATGTAATATCCATTAGGAGTGCAATGATGTGTGACTATCATCCCCTCATTTGGGATGCAAAGACAGACTTATCATGAGTTTGAAGCTAGCCAGGGCTACATAACAAGGGTTTATCTCAAAAATAAATAAATTACAAAATGTTGTAGTGACATTTCATCCTGAAAAGCTCACTTAGTCCCCAGATGTGTCCTTGATTTATTAGATTTTTCTAGTGCCTTTGCTTCAAGCGATGAGTGCATTTCTAGTCTGCACTACCACACACTCAGGTTGTTTGTTTGTTTGTGTTTTAGTCATGTTTCCCAGACTGACTTTAAACATGAGGCCTTTCCTTTGTGACCTCACTGGTGCTGGGATTACAGCAATAGGTCACCATATGTGGCTTACCACTCACTTTCATGAGCCAGCGAGAGAGGCAGAACAGAGCCTGTCTCTAATGCTGACATACTCTAGTTGTGTCTTCCCTACTTTCCATAGCCAGGAAATACTTCCTGTTCCCAGTAGTCAGCGTTCCTGGCAGGCCACTGCAGGTCCCCAAGAAGGAAGTTGGAGTGGGTACATGAGTCTCCTGAAGGTAATGACTGGCATTCTGAGAACTGTCACACTTCTTGAGACCTGCCATGGCCTCTTTCACTCCTCCAGTGTCTTCTCTTTACCCTCCTTCTTCCCCAGCTCTCAGACCTCTCTCCTGGCTCTGTTCCTTCTCCCAACTCAGCTTTCAACCTCATCTCTTTGTGGAAGGCCAAGAATGAGTGAGCCACCCAGTGTTCCTGAGCAGTGTCATGGTTCTGCTTCATTTGAAAGCACACGGCATAAGCAAGGCAATCGGACAGCTAAACAAAGTGACAACTCAGAAAGTCCAAGGTCCTCTAGCTCAGTGCTGTTTGATTTCTACTGTGGTACCTCTGGGCAGGATCCAGGCTTTCTGCCCTCCCCAGCCTCTGCCCAGCAACACGTTAATTCTCCTGAGATTAAGTGAGGCAGCCAGTGAAGTAAAGAAAGCCAGACTTGACTGACTGTACAAATGCAATGACGAGGTAGTTTCCTGCCTTTCTTCCCACTCTCCTCAGCCTCCATCTCCAAAAAGATACAAGAGAGAAAGAGGGGGGAAGAGAGAGGAGAGGGAGGGAGAGAGAATTAATTCAAGAGAAAAATTAAAAGCCCTGCAAAACTCTTCAAAGAGGAGATATTGCCTGTCAGGCTTGTGGGAACAAAAATTCCCTGTCAAGTGAGGATAACAGTGAAGCGCTGCAAACCATTTTGAATACTCAGGTTATTTGGGGAAGAAGTTCTGAGAAATGCTCTATAGGAAGATGTTTGAATGAATACATTTTATTCAGACTTAGACTAAATTTCTTGAGACATTACCAGGCAGCAAAGAGGCTGTGGTAGGGGAATCGGAAGAATCCTGGGCTAATAAAAGTGTGGGCTGCATATTGTCACTGCTGTTAACAGTGCCCCTAGGGCAGTAGATAGCTGGACTTTCAGCAGCTAAATCCCTGGCTAAGGACCCAAGGTTGAGTTATTGCTATCTACCTGCTAGACATAAGTGACATCTTCTCCAGCCCTCCTCTGTCAGCCTCTATCCTCACTTCGTCCCGTTACTCATTCCTGCATCCCAATCCTAGCTGAAGCTTCTTCTGATGTCTCTAAGTTCTATCTGGGAGGAAACTTGGGTGTGGTCTTTTCCTTTGCAGGGATGAGACACTGTAAGAGTGTTACAAGAGGACACAGAGTTGGCACTTTTGAAATTTCCTTAAACGGCCAGAAGTTTTGCACTAGAGGCAGATTGGCCATTCCCTGAGCTACTCACCAGCACTGCCTTTTCTTCATCTCATTCTTTAGGTTTATGTTGGGGATTGAGTTTTCTGGGTCTTCTGTTGATGATTTGAATCAACTGTGCTAACAAGGGTAGAGACCTCTAGAGACTTCACTTAGTGTCTTTGTCCCTTCCTTCCTGGGGATGTTCGTTGGGGTCTAGGCAAATGGCAGAATCTAAAGCAAATCCACCTCTGAGGGAAGAAGTAGAAAGGACAAAGGAAGGAATCATGGGGACTTCAGGTGCAGAAGGATACTCTTCTAACGAAGTGAGGTAACCGAGGAATAGGCTGACGTTAGTGCATCTCATTAGCATGGTGGAGGAAGACTTCCTCAGAGCTGCCAATCCAACCTGGGACCTAGCTCAGGTGAGACTAGTTCTGTAGGAATCAGGAAAACTACAGCGTGACCAACATATACAGCAAGTTCGAGAGAAAAAAATCAGAGATAAACCCATTATAAATGGTACATATCAAAAGCGGAAAAAGCAATTAATAAATGCAGTAGCTGAATATCCAAGCTTAGTAACCCTGAGTGTTCAAAGTATCAGTTGTTTCTCCTTGTGACTAAGAAACTGGCTGTGAGGATGGCTCTTTGCTCAGAAGAGCCGGAGAATTAGACCAGATATGGATACTCAGGGTAAAGACAGAAATTCCCAACTCAAAGCAGGGTTTCCATTAAATGCCACTACTGTGACAGCTATCAATCAACAACCTATCCGAAAAGTACCATGTCTGTACACCACTGAAATCAGTGTGGCCGCTGGCAGCAGCTGAACTCACGCTGTAATTTTCCTGATTCCTCCTGAGCTAGGTCCCAGGTTGGATTGGCAGCTCTGAGGAAGTCTTCCTCCACCATGCTAACGGGATGCACTAATGTCAGCCTATTCCTCGGTTACCTCACTTCGTTAGAAGAATATCCTTCTGCACCTGAAGTCCCCATGATTCCTTCCTTTGTCCTTTCTACTTCCTCCCTCAGAGGTGTATGTAACTCATCAGAAGTAGAGGTTCATCTGACTTTTTTATCTCATTTAATTTTCATGATAATTTGATGAAGGAGTTTACTGCATCTACAGAACTAGAGGGAACCTGAAAGACAGAACAAACAGCACAACCATGGTGGGATCAGCAGGTCTGGGGAGGGCTTCAGGAAGAGGGGCATATTGCCGGTGTGCTGCAATGTATGGATGTGGTGAGGGTGGGCAGTCACATGCTGCACACGGATACCCCTCTCTTCTCACTCTTACCATGCTCCATGGAGCACAGTGGCTTCCGCACTTCCCTTTCCCCATCCGCAGAATCTGGATCACACCATCTGCCATGCTGTATACCGTGAGGATAGGAAGTGCGGGTTGAATCCTGTGGAGGTAATCAGCATATACGGCAAGTTCGAGAGAAAAAAAATCAGAACATGTGGCTTCAGGGTTGGTCCTTGGTACATGTTACTCACTTTGAACATTTTGAAGAGGGAAATTAGTCATTGGTGGGTCTGGCATGGCTCCTTTGAGTTGATGATCTGCCTTACTGGGGGACTCTGAGAATTTGATAGAACTCTAAAAAGCTGTTTACAACCCTTACTGGTTAAAACGTGCAGGCTGTCATGCAGCTCGGGGTCACTGGAGAGACAGGTATGGGATTTAGTAGAAGCGAGAGCTGAGTGCCTGGAAGCCAGGGCAGATGTGCTCACCAAATGTCCCTGTTGGTGTATTTTTCTGCCCTCTGACAGGCAGGTGGCAAGCTGAGATAACTAGGGGGACCTAAAATTTGGTTTTTCACTCCGCCTTTTTAATTTAAGGTTTAGGAAGGACAAGCTTCTGTAATAACCTTCGTCTGCTTCCCCGCCTAACTTGTTTAATCCAGGGCCTCTCAGATGCAATTGGCCATGGCTGGCTCTCTCAACGTACCCTCTTGACACCCTCTAGGACAGTTTTCCTTGGACAGCAGCGTGTGAATGCCTGCCTGCCTTTGCTGGAGAAGAAGCCTGGGTGCAGAGGGTTGACATTTTGTGCTGGGTCAGAGTCCTAGACCTGACCTGGGACCGATGCACCATATGGTGAGGGTTTCTTCTGGAAATAGCAGATTGTCTTTTTCTCAATGTCAGGTTTGACTGTTGACTTGCTATGTGGCCAAATCCTCTTGACTATGTCCCCAAGGATATGTGCTCCAAATGAGTTTACCTTAGTGAGACCTTTTTGTTTCCATATGAAAGGTACAGTTGTCCCTGGAAGTTAGACAAGAAAATCTAAAAGCCCTATAGTACCTTGGACATTTACAGTGACCATGGGACACATTTTGCACTGAGCATTTCTCATGTTCCTCTTCACTCTGGTTTGTGGGTCCTTGGTGTGAGATCTGAGTGGTCAGAGCCAGCAGCATGTGGCAGGTGCCTGGTGGGAAGGAGCTTCTTGCATTTTTCTCAGACTCCTGGTTCTTCTCTGAGTTAAAGCCTGAGCTCAGGGGGTGGGGCCTCGCAGAAGCCCATGCTCACTTTTATCATACTTTGAACTATGACCCTCTGTGAACTTTGTTGTATACTGTGTTAGACTTGTTTGACTATGCTACCAAAGAGAATAATACTTAACATTTGTTCCGAAAGTAAGGCAGGTGAAGTTCTTGTTGACAGAAATTCTGATATTAACAACCAGAAGTTTATGTAAAGAAATAGTAATTGGAAGGAAATCATAGTTGTATAGACTGAAACTAAATTTCCCCTATTTTATAATATCCCTAGGTCGTGACTAAGTATTAATATCCTTTTTCCTGTAGTTGTCTCTTCTATGTGATGTTTGCTGTCAAACATATTTAATATTTATTTTTTTATTTATTTATTGGCTTCAGGTTACATCTCCATCTTAGTGTCCTCTTTCCACCCTTCCCAGTCCCGCCCTCCCACCCTCTACCCCCTAACCCTTCCATCCCGCTCCTCTGGAGTGGAGTGTCCCTACGTAACAGTCCCCCGCCCCAGTTCAGCAGTTGTATGAGGGCCAAGAGCCTCCTCATACACTGGGGGCCTACAAGGCAGCACCACTAGGGCAAAGTGTCTCATTGACAGGATGAAAAAGTCTATGTTCACTTTCCCTTTGGTGTGTTGGTTGTAGTATAGATATCCTGTACTATATAGCTAAAATCCAACTATAAGTGAATAGATGGCATGTTCATCCTTCTGAGTCTGGGTTGCTCACTCAGAATGATCTTTTCTAGCTCCATCCATTAGGCTGCAAATTGCATAATTTCCTTGTTTCTGATAGCTGCGTAGTATTCCATTGTGTATATGTACCATAGTTTTTTAATCCATTCTTCAGTTGAGGGACATATGGGTTGTTTCCAGTTTCTAGCTATTACAAATAAGGCTGCTATGAACATAGATGAGGCAACTTCCTTATGATTTGGTGAGGAGTCATTTGGATGTATACCCAGAAGTGGTATGGCTGGGTCCCGAGGCAGAACTATTCCAAGTTTTCTAAGCTATCGCCAGACATCCATAGTGGTTGCACAAGTCTGCACTCCCACCAGCAATGGAGGAGGGTTCCCCTTTCTCCACACCCTCGCCAGCATGTGCTGTCATTTGAGCTCTTTTATCTTACCCATTCTGACAGGTGTGAGATGGAATCTTAGAGTCGTCTTGAGTTGCATTTCTCTGATGATTAAGGATGCTAACCATTTCTTCAAGTGTCTCTCAGCCTTTAGGAATTAGAAAATATGTAATATTTAAATCAGACAGTATGGTGGTGCAGTGGACACCAGTGAAAATGACATCTCCCCTATTCTATTGCAGCCTCCTGTGTTTTCTTCCCAATCTCACTCCCGTTTCATCCTCCAGACCCTTCTGTCTTTGCCTACAACAACTAAAGTGTTTGTTTTCCTTTAGAGATTTGAGAGCTCATGTTTAGTTTTTGTGTCATTTCCCTTTCTACCGTTTGATCTTTGAGGTGATATTAAACTATTTAAGAATTGCTAAATTAGTAAATGTTTTTTAAAGTAATTAATTCAACAACCCTACTTTTCCTGGATATTTCTCTTCCACTGTGGTAGAGACCAAAACTCCTTACAAACTCAGGGTGGATGCTCACTGTGGAGATGAGCCTCTCCAGAGAATAAATGAGGATTGGGAAGAAGGCTCACAGTGCATGTTGAGGAATCTGACCCTCATGACATAGGCCATGTGTATATAAAGGAAGGGTAGCGTGAGGAAGACAGTCAGATCCAAGGGAGTCCTCAAAAGGCAAGTTTCTTCTTTATTTCATCTTTGAAAAAGCCACTGGAAAATATGCTTAAACTCCTCCAATTCATGTTTCTTTTGCTCATCTTCTCCAAGAACTAGATAGTCAGAAGATCACCACCAAATGAACCCAGGCATGTTCAAGTCCCTTTCCCTAGTTAGCCCCTATTTCTACCTCTCAGAATCAGTCTCTGTCAGAATGTGGAACTTTATAGGAACTGGGGTGACATAAGTGGGAAGGATGTAAAATAATGAATGAGAAAGTAAATCAGGACTTACCGTTTTGAGGTTGCTGTAACAAATACTGGAGATTGGTTGCCTTATAATGAAAAGAAACTTACTTAGCTTATGATTCTGGTGTCTGTAGTCAAAGCAGAATGGTGTCATCTTCTGGCTGCATCGCAAGCCAGAGGGCTGTACATGGCAGGAGTGACCAGATGAGGAAGGACACTCACCAAGTGGCCTCAGTTTAGAAAAATTATAAATTCTCTTAGTAAATGATCCAATTGCATATGAGCTGACCCACCTCCTAGAAACAGGGATCAATCCCTTGTGAGATTGTATCTACTCCTATGCCGCCTCCTGAATACTGTTACCTACCCTTGGGAATTAAGCCTCAGCATGTGTTTTAGCAAGAGCAGACCCACATAGCAGAAGTTCACAGATTAGCTTCCCATTACTTTTTTTTTAAAACCTAGTTCCTCCACTCACTCTAAAGGAAGCAGATGGTAGTTCATACCTGTCTTGTGGTAAGCATGAATAACTGAGAAAAATTCACCTAAAATACAATGGTAGCACCATTAAGGTACATACAGGAAATTTGGTGGAATATTTAAACAATGGGACAAACCTTCTGCAGATGGGTCACCTCTATGAGAGTGATACAGTCTTGCTTCTAGAAAAGCTAGATTACTCAACCTAAAAATAATAATAAGTTCTGAAAGTTGAGCTAAGAGATGGAAAGGAAAAGGGACGTCCCCTAGTGGGGAGGGGCATGATTCTGTTAATATGTCTGTTAGCGTAATGCCTTCATAAGAGTTGTCCTGGGATGCAGTCCACAGTGCAGGACTGACCCTTTGAAGTCTGAGATCCGGTGAGGGTTTCAGGATGTTCACAGAGTTATAGGCACATCTCTGTTTTCAATTTAGAACATTTTTTCATCACTCCAAAAGATATTAATTTACTTTTGGCGTTTTTACTTGTATAAGATATCTTATGAAGTTACTTCTTTAAATAAAATTGTATGTGATATTTGAACAATGGTGCCTAAGCCTTCTTTTTCTATTCCTTTCTGTTTTTCCTTAACTAAAAAGCATCTTGTTCAGGGAAGGGACTTGAAATCTGCTATCGGATCCCACCAAGACTCACAGAGACTATGGCATAATGTGCTAAGATGCCAGGCTCCCAGTCTACACCCTGTTGAAGGAAGGGGTACACCTGATCTTCCGTTTTCAAATGGTGGCGTTTTAGGGTTTGTTCTAAATAAGGCTTTCCAGGGTCTAAGTAAATGTGAGAAGGCTCAGAAAGATTTGAAATTATGTCTCTTTCCTTGGTATTCATTAGAGAATTAGAGACCATGTTATAAGGATTCTGACAGTTAATTGAACTACAGTGTTTGTTCCACATGACACCATGATGGAAACACTTTGTTTTCTGTGATCTTCAGAAAGAACTGAAAATCTTTGACAAGGTAGGAAAAAAATACAGGAGCTTCCTTCCTAAGTTGGAAAGAATGTTGAGAACTCAGTGAGCTTCTTGTAGCTTCTTGGTGAACAAACAGAAGCACAGTTGCCTGAGTGGGAACTGTGCCTGCCTCTCACCACAGTGGGCACCTGGCACTCAGGGAAATTAAGGAAGATTAAAAACAAACTATTGGAACAAAGTTAGAATATCTGTAAAGATCGAGGCAACAGAGTCATGAGTCAAAACAATCTACTTTCACAATGTACCAAACCTGCTAGCCAAATTTAACAAGCAGTTTTTATTACCAAATGCCTAGATGGGTTTAAAATGAGGGCTGTCAAATATTTGAATGTAAAAGCAAATAATTGGTAATACTATTTTTATAACTGAAAGTGCCTTTTAAGTTACTTTAGATAAGAACACAATCTCATGCACAGTAAACACACCGGAAGTGCTTGTATATCAGGATAATTAGCCTAAGAGGTACATGAATCATTTGAAAAGGAAATGTCAGGGAAAGCACCACAGGGATAAATGTTCGATTTGGTCTTATTTACATAGTTGTTAATTAGGATGAATAGAGTTCTGGAAACAGTAGAGGGAACTGAGCCATTTTCTGTGAGTCTGAAGTGGACTGAATGTTTGTGTCTTCACAGAATTCATAGTTAAAATCCTAACTTCCAATATGATTGTGTTTGGAGATGCGGGTCTTAGGGAAGTGTGTGTCTGCCTCCGTCTGTCAGTCTGTCAGTCTCTCTCTTACACACACACACACACACACACACACACACACACACACACACACACACGGGGGGGGGGGGGGGGGGGGGGGGGGGGGGGGGGAGGGAGGAAGGAGAGAGGGACTGGGGAAGGAGGTGCCTTCCATCCTCAGTGTGCTTCCAAGCTATGAAGTGTTTGCTGTTTAGGCAATCAGGCTGTGGTGTTTTGGTTTCAACAGCTACAGCTCAGACAAAGCCCTCAGTTTTAAATGAGAGGCCCTACAACTGGGCTCCAGCAATCAGCTTAGATCTGGTAAATTTGCCTTTGACCTTGGATGTGTCACTTCCTGGCAGTGTGATCTTAGGAAACTAGTTAAGTATCTGCAATTCAGGCCCCTCAGGAACACTGGGATTAGCAAGAGTGGCTGTCTTGTAGGATGGCACAGTTTATTAATGAGACAGTGTACATGAAGTGCCTGCTTAGTACAGAGCACCCCAGAGATGCCAAGGCTAGTTAAGAATGTGATCACAGTAGAATTCAAGGGGTCAACTTAGGCAAGGCTCAAAGCTAACTGAAAGTCATCTTAAAATCTGTAGAGCTCTGAAGAACTTGTTATGGGAACAAGACCCTCTCTCTTGGACTACTGGTCAAAGTTATCTACCATCCCCAAAACCCATCATAACTAAGCCTAAATAGAAGAAAATATGGAGGTTCACTTAATGATGATTGACTAGAGCCGATAAAACTACATAGTGGAGGGCAGTGCTCTGTCATCCTCTCTCAGGAACGCTGCAGAAAAAGGTTATAAGATAAGAGGATGGTTTCCACATAGAAGTAATGAACCACTGAATAAGGGTACACCCTACCAGGGTTGCTCCCAGATGACCTTACAGGGTGATCTTCCTTGAGACTATTTATTGAATGGCTCTAGCAGGCCCCAGCACCCCAGTAAATATGGTGTCTGAAAGCCTTGACCTTCTATCCCCCCTTTCCCTTGTAAGTCATAGATTACATCCCTAAGGCTAGCCACCAAGGTCTGCTTCCTTTCTTGAACACTTTCTTATGTCATACGCATTCCTAAGAAAGCCCAGCAATCAAAAGTCCCCTTTTGGCTCACCTAATTAACATGCTCAATCAAACATACCACCCCATTGTAGTCCATTGTAGCACAACCTCCTTGTTTTTCCTCTTAAAAATCATACCTGTGAGGTCCTTTGCTGTTATTTTCTGCCTGAGTCAGAAATTAGCCACTTTACTTTTCTTCCCCACTTAATAAAAGATCTCTCTGTGACAGTGGTGTTCGCATGTGGTTTCTGCCTAATCCAAGGACCAGGAGGGAGCATCCTGCTGTGTGATGGTCCCTTCATTTATGAGATATTCACAGAAGCTAGAAATTGTGATTTTTATTATAGAATGAAAACAAAAGAGCCTTTTAGGATTAAAGAGATTCTGGAAATCTTTCTGTTTTTTTTTTTAATGTTTATTTATTACTTCAAGTTACATCTCCATCACAGTGCCCTCTTTCCACGGCTCTCAGTCCCACCCTCCCACCCTTTACCCCCTCTCCCTTCTGTCCTACTCCTCCGGAGTAGAGTGTCCCTACATATCAGTCCCCCACCCCAGCTCAGCAGTCATATGAGGGCTAAGAGCTTCCTCATGTACTGGGGTCCTACAATGCAGCACCACTAGGGCAGAGTGTCTCATTAACATGTAACAAAGTCTATGTTCCTGTTCCTTTTGGTGCATTGGTTATAGTATAGTTATCCTGTACTATATAGCTAAAATCCGATTATAAGTGAATAGATGCCATGTGCATCCTTCTGAGTCTGGGTTAGCTCACTCAGGATGAGCTTTTCTAGTTCCATCCATTTGGCTGCAGATTGCATGATTTCATTGTTTCTGATGGCTGAGTAGTATTCCATTGTGTAAATGTACCACAGTTTTTTTTTTTTTTTTTTATCCATACCTTTGTTGAGGGACATCTGGGTTGTTTCCAGTTTCTAACTATTACAAATAAGGCTCCTATGAACCTTAGGATTTCCATTTCTTATAGATGAGGAAATGTCCTTGTGGTTTGGTGAGGAATCATTTGGATGTATATACCCAGAAGTGGTACGGCTGGGTCTTGAGGTAGAGCTATTCCAAATTTTCTAAGATATCGCCAGACTGATTTCCATAGTAGTTGTTCAAGTTTGCACTCCCACCAGCAATGGAGGAGTGTTCTCCTTTCTCCACAACCTCACCAGCATGTGCTGTCATTTGAGTTTTTGTTCTTAGCCATTCTGACAAGTGTGAGACGAAATCTCAGAGTCATCTTGCGTTGCATTTCTCTGATGATTAAGGATGCTGAGCATTTCTTTAAGTGTCTCTCGGCCATTAGAGATTCCTCTCTTGTGAATTCTCGGTTTAGCTCTATTTCCCATTTTTTGATTGGATTATTGAGTTTCTTGGTGTTTAATTTCTTGAGTTCTTTATAAATTTTGGATATTAGCCCTCTATCAGATGTGGGGTTGGTTAAGATTTTTTCCCAGTCTGTAGGCTGCCATTTTATTCGAATGACAGTGTCTTTTGCCTTGCAGAAGCTTTTCAGTTTCATGAGGTCCCATTTATTGATTGTTGGTCTTAGAGCCTGAGCTGTTGGTGTTCTGTTCAGGAAGTTGACACCTGTGCCAATGAGTTCAAGGGTTTTTCCCACTTTCTCTTCTATTAGATTTAGTGTGTCAGGCTTTATGTTAAGGTCTTTGATCCACTTGGAGGTAAGTTTTGTGCAGGGTGACAAGTGTAGGTCTAATTTCATTCTTTTACAAGTCCACATCGGTTAGACTAGCACCATTTGTTGAAGATGCTGTCATTTTTCCGTTGTACAGTTTTGGCTTCTTTGTCAAAAATTGAGTGACCATCATAGGCCAATCTCTCAGGTGATTGGAGATCTCCTCAAGTTGACAGGGCAGTGTAAGCATCAGAAATGCATTGTCTCAGAGTTTGTGAGGCTAGAAGTCTACAGTCACTAAGTTGACAACTTCTAGGGTCTAGTTCTTGTCTCTTTTCTAGTTTTCTGTGGTTTTCTGACCATCTGTGGAATGCTTTTGCTTCCAGACACATAGTCCCAATCTCTGTCATTATCATATTATGATGTTCTTCTTGCATGCATACCTGTGTCTAAAATAAGGATTTCCCCCTTATTATTTCCCAGTCGTATAGGATTAAGCCAATCTAGTAAATCCTCTATATTTATTTTTTCATTCTATCAGTTCTGTTCCTTTAGAGAACCCTGACTAATATAGATGGCTTTTATGTACATGCTGGGGATTCAAACTCAATTCTGTTTTTGTATAGCAAATATTCTTGCCCACTGAGCATCTCTCCTGTACCCAAAAGGAGGACTTTAAAGTCAAGCATTTCTGATAGCTACATAAGGCAATAATGATGCTTTGATGAATACTCCCATCGTCATTATTTATACTCTTTATACTGTAGGTACAGGTTCCATGTAAATATGATTTCTGAACAAAGCACAAGTTTAGCTTTTTACTTCCTTACTATAGTCATCCCAGAAATCTATATTTGAACTGTATGCCTCAATTGTGATTAGGGCACATGACTTAGAGTTTCTATTGCTGTGATAAAACACCATGGCCAAAAGCAGCTTAGGGAAGAAAGGATTATTTCATCTTATACTTCTAAATCAGTCCATCATGAGGAGTTAGATCAGGAACTCAAGCAGAGCAGGAACCTAGAGGCAGGGGCTGAAGCAGAAGCCATGGAGGAAAGCTGCTTACTGGTTTGCTTTCTTAGTCTGCTTTCTTATATAACTCTGGACCACCTGACCAGGAATGGCACCACCCACAGTGGGCTGGGCCCTCCAACATTGACCATTGGTCAAGACATTATCCCATAGACTTGCCTACTGGCCAATCTTATGGAGACATTTTCCCATAAAAGATTTCCTCTTCTCACATAAGTCTAAGTTCATGTGAAGTTGACAAACTAACTAGCACACACATCGACTTAGTTCTTATTCCAGGCTGCCAAAATTACTGAGCTTGTCAATCTTAGAAGTGTGAAAATAAGTTCCTTAAGGAAGCAGGACATAAGTCTCATATTTTCAGAGCTATGTGCCCTCTTACTCAGCATTGTGAGGACTGTTAGATAAAGGAGTAGTCCAATTGATGCTGTTTCATAGGCCACACTTCCATGCCTGCTCCAAGCACACAGGAATGATTAAAGTCTAAGAAGAGAAAATTAAAAAGTCAAATCATTGTCCCCCTGCCCCACTTTAAAAACCACATATTACTGTGGGTAGGAGACAAACTCAGACACAAAGCACAGAACATGAGGCTGAAAACACTGTGTGCTCCAGAGCAGTGCTTCCAGAGGGGAAGCCATAGGCCTTATGGTGCACCAAGACTGGACAAGCTGAGTGTGGCCTGCTATTCCAGGGCCTATGCTCTGCCTGAATGGGAAGGAGGCCCAGAACTGCCTCTAGCTTATGTGGAGTCTTGATTCCAGTAACAGAGCTGAGCAGATACAAGGTTTCTGTAACAGGGATAATGTGAGTGGGCACAGCTTCATCAGCAGGGTCCATTGTCAGAAACCCAGACCACAAAAGGCCGTCTCCATTTAGAACCTGGAGTTTCAGTGGAGGGATCACAGGACTCCAAAGAGAACATTCGGAGCTGTCTCTCAGTCAGGAAGAGCTGGCACACACACACACATCACACATTTCTTGGGATGCCCTACATTAATGCCTGTCAGCCTTGTAAATCACTAGTCAGGTTTTAACTGAAGTCAAGTCAAAAAAACAATACATAAAACAACTGCCTCATATCTTCAAAAGAAGGAATGATGGAGGTAAAATAACTGTAAAACTAATAAATCAGCAGGAAATTGTTAACGGGGCAAAACCATGCAGAAATGAAGTTTGAATAGTAGAGAGAAGAAAGAAATTGGAATCTCAGAAATAAGCCATAGATTCATAGAAACAAAGAGGGAAAGTAAAGAGGTGCTATGAATCTCGGTTAAGGGAGAAGTGGATATGCTATTGAAAGTCACCCATAATGGAGACACAGATAAAAAGCTTTGGAGTTCTCTTAACAGAAATGGAAGACAGACTCAGGACTGCCCATGGAAGGTCCTGATGCTGTTCCAGAAAAACAATGGAAGGAATGACTGACCAGTAGTGGCTGGAATTTTTCAGAATTAGAACAAGACGAAAGCTCTCCGATTGAGAGTGTGCTCTGCAAACTGAGCAGAATAAATAAAGATAAATGCATAGTCAACCTCATCACAGCCAGACTGCAGAGCCTTAGGGATAAAGATGCAGCCTTCTGAACTGTCAGGAAGAAGAGACGCATTGCCTGTGAAGGAATAGCACTGACAGCAGACTTGTCATCATTACTAATAGGTACCAGGAAATACTTTCAAGTTGCTAAGGTGAAACAACCACGAGCCCACAGTTTTGTGCACTGCCAAATTATTTAAGTGTAGGGGGCTTTAGATGTGGGGACTGAGTGAGATGTTGTGCCTGCCACAGACTTTTATTGAAAAAAAAATATTCAAGGATATTCGTCAAAGTGAGCAAAAGAGAAAACCAGGTGCTATATGGTAACAGTCCAAAGCCCCAGGTGTCACTAATGTGGCCCCCAGCCTGTGATGCTACTAGGACATAGTATGTAGGAGGTTGGACCTACTGGGAGGAAGTTAAGTCATTGGGAAAGTATCCTTGAAAGAGCTATTGGGACTCCAGCCCTTCCTGTTTCTCTCTTTGTTCCCTGGTTGCCATGAGAGGAGCAGCTTACTTCTCTATTTTCTTCTATGGTGATGTCATTCTGCCTTACAAAGGACCAAAGACAAAGTGGCCAAGTACCCCTGTGGTGACACTAGGAGCCAAAACAAACCATTCCTTTTTTTCTATCACTCCAGCTATTTTGTCACACAAGGAAAATCTAGGACTAGTAAGAAAGATGTTAATTCCTAGAATGGTGAAGACTTCACTCTACTTGTAGTAGGTTAGTTTTATGGATATGACAAAATGCCAGGGGAAGGCTTCATCAGAGGCAGAGGACATGTTACTCTCCACACAGAGACAGCATAAGTTTCCCCTTCGTATTGGTTTTCCCATCTCCAATTCCATGAGAGATGTGACTGCAGGGTGGGGTTGTGAAAGCCCTTACACTTAGGGATGTCCATACATTTCAATTGTTCACTTACTTTCTCTTCTATTATTGAAATGGTGGGTTGTTAACAACTTTCCCCCTTTGTGTCATTCTGCTGAGGTAACAAATCTGTTGTTCTTACCCCATCTCACCCGAGGAGTAACTGCATGTATCTTCCAAGGCCCTGCAAAATATACAAGCTGGCCTGTTGCTCAGTGACAGAGCCTTGCCTAACTTGTCTGGTGTGTATGAGGTCTTGGGTATGACCCCAGCACCGCACACACACAGCCAGACCTTGGTGAGGATAGTGTTCTGCCTTTGTTCTTTTCTTCCTCTTAAGATACTCTGGAGTAAGGTTGTGATCAATACAGAACTTCATATTTTCACCTCATCTGCCTTCTTCTAGATTGACCAATTTAAAGATTATTCTAATACTTTTTCTTCTTGGACAGAAGATATGTATTTTAGTAAAAGTAAACAGTTCTCTAAATGGACATGGTATCAGGCTAACCTGTGCATTCATATCTGTCTGCCCATATGTAGGTTAGTGTGGCTCTCAGACTTCACCAAACATTTCTTTGTTCAATGGATGGTGGTTAACACAAAAACTCACAACTACTCAAAAGCAGAGAGTATCTGTGAAATGCTCAATCACAAATAGGGCACCTGCATCAGTCCCCTTTCCCCCAAACTCAGGAAGCTTGTCAGAAGAGTGGGTAGAATGGTTAGAGCCAGAAGTCAGGGAAGACTGCCATGAAAATGCCTTCTGGACAAGGCAGGCTTGCTGTACTCATGGGCTTACAACAGCTGCTGCCTGCACAAGGCCAAGCCAGCCAGTATTCTGGCATGGGGGTAGAGGAGTTCATGCATCCCCACCCCTGATTGATGAGCTATGCGTGGTTGATGGCTTCTGGGGGAGGGAGAGTCAGTTTTCTTTAAAGGCTTGACCCCCAATAGGTTGGCTAGACTCTGGTGGATGGCCCTATACCTTTGAGTATATGGGCAGCACAAACTTGGGGGGTCACAAAGTTGGGAGGAGGGGGGATGAATATAATCAAAATATATTGTATGCATGTATGAAATTCTTAAAGAATTTATAAAATGTTTTTATATATTTAAAGTATAGTTATTTATCATCTCTACTCAGTTTGTAAATAAGACAAAAATCTTTGTTTTCTTCAACAACCACGTTCCAATACTTTGTGTTCTTTATGGCAGTTGTCTTGAGTTTTATCTTTTTTAAGAAACACAGACAAGTTATTTCACTCAAGTTAATTTTAAGGATTTTTATTTTTAATTATTCATGTGCACATGTCTGTGTGTAGCTATGTACACATGAGTGTAAGTGCCTATGAGGGCCAGAAAGAGTGTGTTAGATCCCTGGAGCTGGTGTTGCTAGTAAATGTGAGCACTTGGAAATCAACTCAGATGCTCTGAGAGCAGCAAGGCAGCAAGAACTCTCAAACACTGAAGATATAATGTGGTATTATGTGCCTAAAAATATAGATTAAAAAAAAAGAAGTAAAACAGAATTACTATGAGAAACTTATGAAGTGACAATAATGGGTAACTTTATTATCTGTTATTAGAAACTGATAGGTCAAGAAAAATTCACGTAAAATATGAAAGGGATGTAGATTTGAACAGCACAATGAAGTTTCTCTCTCTTTGTGTGTGTGTGTGTGTGTGTGTGTCCATGTATGTGTAGAACTCCGTGCCAACCACACTGAAAACATGTGCAGAATTGACCATGTTCTGTGTAATAGAACAAGTTTTAACAAAACCGAAAGTATTATTACCTATTTTTCAACACCAATGCAATTAAATCTGAAAGTAGCATTAGAATTATTTTTAAAGCTGGAGGGAGGTATAGTCCATGATAGCTGGATTTTTATCTCCAGTACAGAAATATATCTATACTTATATTTCTATAAATATATTTTATGATAGATACAGATATTTAAATGCATGTATTTGAAAACTAAAAGAATTATTGCCAAGTAAAGTAAAAATTAGTGATATAAAATACAAATATTTCAAGCTGAACAATAAAAGGTAATATTAAGCTGTTTAGTATATCTAAAGAGGTATTTAGACAGACATTTTTTATTTAAGGGCAAGAAAGCCTTCAAACACATGAATTAATCCTTCACATAGAAAAAGAACAGATGGAAACTATTGAAACAAGAGAAATCAAGCCAGGGTTGGTGCATGCCTGCACTTGAGGCTGAGAAACAAGCAGAAGGTTCTCAAGCTTGCAGCTACCTAGCTACAGATGAAACTATCTTAAAAAGAGAGAGAGAGAAGGAGAAAGAGAGAGATTAATTAAGATTTAAAACAAAACAAAAAAAAACCTGCTCACATTTTTATTTCTGCCCGATTTAATAGCTGCTGTCTAGAAATTGAACTCTTGATACCTCCAGGTTTGGGAAATGCCCTCCTAGGTGAGTCAGCCTTTTTGATAAGAGAAGCAATGGGTAAGGTTAATGAGCTTGGGGCAGAACTTAGTAAGAAAACCTGTTCTGATGGTTTGCATCCTCTTTGGAAGCCAAGCTCTTGTAACCCAGGTAGCATGGAGAATTGCTACTTTGAGAGTCCAAACTTGGGACGTGGACATGCACCCTGAAGCATAATGGATTCAAGTAGAGTTCACAGGGCATTTATCAGAGAATGCTAGGCTGAACAGGTGGGCAAAGCATGATATCCTAAATGATAGAATGAGACGTGAACTCCAGAGGTACACTAAACAGTCAGGAGGGCGTGGGTCCACAAAAACACACAACTCCATGATCTTCCTGCCCCGTACCAACCATGGATGAATTGCATTCTCAGACATGCTAAGTGTCATTAATTGCCATTAGACAGGTTTACTAAAGGGTGAAGTTTGAAAGTTAGAGATCTCTAGGATGACCTTGTCTAATAAAACGAAGATTTTGTTCTAAGCCCATTGGAAGCAGCAGCCATCAGGTAAGGATGAGCAAATGTGTGTCATGAATGTTTAATACTGGTGTGTGAGTCTTTAAGTCACTGTGTAAAAGGCACACTGCAGGACAGAGAGTTTGCCTCTTAAAATTCAATTCATAGTTTTTACTTAGGTTTTTTTATATTTTTGGTTGTGAGCCTAGCCTTTAACGGCTGAGCCATCTCTCCAGCCCTACTTAGGTTTTTTTATTCTCTTTGATTTCATTTGTTATTTTGTGTGTTTGTGTGTGTGTGTGTGTGTGTGTGTGTGTGAGAGAGAGAGAGAGAGAGAGAGAGAGAGAGAGAGAGGAGAGAAAATGTTTTACATGTAGAAGTCTGGGAGGTGATGTCTGGAATCCATCACCCCTCCATCTTATTAATTGAGTCAGGGCCTCTAAATGAAATCCAGAGCTCTCCGATATGGTTAGTCTTACTAGCCAGCTTGCTGCGGGTTTGCCTCCAAGTTCTGAGGCTAGATTATAGGCTGGCACTGCTCCCCTCCCCCGTGTTTCTGTGTGATCTTAGTATCCAGTCTGGTCCTCATGCTCACACCCAAAGAACTTTAACCACTGAGCCATTTCCTCAGCCTTGATTTACTCCTTTACTGCATTGGTGCAGTCTGCTGTGTGACAGGGCAGTAGAGAGTAGCTATCTCATTCTGGCATTTGACTTTGGGGGATTCTCCTAAAATTATATAGTTAAGTCTGGTGTGTGTTGGCAGTTTTTAAGATATCTACTTTGGTTAAGGAAGTTGCTTTCTGGTTCTAATTTGCTAAGATTGCTTTCCTTTATAATGAGTTAATACAAATTTATCAAATACTTCCTCCCTATGAAATAATCATGGCTTGCTTTTCTTTGCTTGTTAATTCTTTTTTACTGAAATCACTTCTGTAATTTTAGAATAATCCTATCTTGGCCACCTTTAAACTTTATATTAACATACATTTAAACTATATTTACTAATGTTGTGAAGACAGATTTCTTCATGTAGGCTGCAACATAAACTGATGGACAGTTTTCTTCAAAATTGTACTTGTTTGCCAGATCTTGTCTGCAAGCCTCATAAAATTTGTTGAGCTTACCTTTCTCTGTTTCTTGAAATGCTTTATATACAGAAAATGGTTTCTTTACCCTAGACACATGATAAAACCATACTGTGAACCATAAGTTTAACTTTTTGTTGTAAGGAGACTTGAAAAATAACTTCATTTGATCCATAGTTGCTAGTGTGGGTTTTCTATCATTAGTAGACATTATCTGTTTAATCCAAGTTTTTAAACATATTGTTACAGTTCCAAATGTGGAGAATCCAGCAAATAGATGGCTGTTAAAATGATAGGAATCATTTTAACTTTTCGAACTGAATTCTAGAAACTACCACCATTGATTTAGTTTTTTTTTTTTTTTATTATGCTGAAAGCCAATGCCAGGGCCTGATTCTTACTAGACAAGTACTGTACCACTGAGGCCCTCCCCATACACCTAGAGTATTTTCATGGCTAAGCACTGAAGGCCCATATCTTGGGAATCCTGGCTCTGCAACTGTCATTATTTACAAAGCAGAGTTGAACTGTTGAAAAATACTAGGTGCCCCATTGATACCTACCAATTAATAAAATAAATGTTCCCTATCTTCATCTCTTTAACTGTTGTTGTGATAAAATACCCTTACAAAGGCACTTAAGGGACAAAGAGGTTGTCTGGACTCACACTTAAAGACACAGTCCCTCATGAAGGTGTGTCAAGGTGGAAGGATCCTCAACAGCTGCTCACGGTCAGGATATACTTGTCCACCACTCTCTTCCTCCACCCTATTCAGCCCAGGATCAAAGCCCAGGGAATGGAAAGAGTTTGGCCCACATTAGCAGGTTTTCCCTCTACTTAACACACTGAGGTAATTCTCCACAGACGTCCAAACGCAATTCTCACAGGTGATTCTAGATTCTGTCAGGTTGGCAACACGTATCTTCATAGTCCATTTAGTTAAACTAGAAGACTGTAGTCTTCTTACGTTTCTTAGCTTCAAAATAAATTATAATGCAGTTATTTATGCAGATTGTTAACTTTTAAATGTATAGGTTTTAAAGCTATATTTATGATAATCTACATATTTTAAGTATCTTGGGGTTATATTCTGCCTGACCATGTCACTGTATTGACTTTTCCACAGGCTGCTAACACAGATGTTCTGTTAGGGTACCTTTCCCTGTCTTGACTCCTATGAGAACTCAGAAAGTGTGGGACCCATTGAAGAGAAGAGTTCATGGCTGTCTTGGTAGTCTCAGTCTCTAATCTCCCTGAATTCTAATGTTTCTTGAGAGAAAAGTGGGTAAATAAAAAGAGAAAGCCTCATGTGTAGCCACAGAAGTGCCATCTGCTCCCATCATCCCAGGGTTGTCACTACAGCATCCTGACTTCCCTCTGGGGAGAAAAAGCATGAAATGGATGCTTCTCAGGGTCCATGGAATTCTACAGAGAGCAGCCACACTGTACTTTGTCAAACTTGTGTGAAATGTGTGTTCTTAGCTGACCCATTTGTTTGACAACTTAGTGATATTTCAAGTTCAATAATCACTTATGTGTGAGCCTTTAGTTCTCAGAGATTATGCCATTTAAAAATTTATATTTCTTCTAATCAGTGATTCACCAAAGGGTTTGTAGTAATACCAGATTTAGCCTAAATCAATTTATACATCTGCCCATCTAGAAATTGTACAGATCTAGCAGATATTCCTGTAGGATTTTTAGTTATATACTGTAATATTTCTCATTGTGGCATTACTAATAAAGTATATGTCTGTCTTTCTATGTGTATAAAATTGTGCTATACATACATATAGGCATGGTATAAATACAGCACCTTTGAAGCATACATAGCTAATTTTGATTATTTAATATAATGATGAACAACTAAGCTACTAAACCAAGAATAAGTGAAGTAACATGGGGAAATGACAGATCTGTGTTTATCACATCTTTAAAGCATAATTAAAAAACAATCTCTAAATGATGGCTTATCAGCCCAGTCCCTGGTTTTAATAATTAGAAATTATAACAAAGGATGGCTTTACTAATTGAAATCTCAGTTTTGACAAACCTTTACATATTTCCCCATTAAGATGGCTTCCTAAAAGTACCATGAGAAGTTAATGAATCCCATATTAATTAGATTTAACTTTTCTTCCTGGGGTATTCAAATGAAAAAAACTGAAACGATATATTCAAAGTGCTTTTTGGTAAATTGACCATTAGTGACAAAGTAAATATAATATATGGTAGTATTATACATAAATGTGGTAAGAATCTGTAGCATTCAAACTAGAATTTGCTAATTTAGAACACTGATTTATCTTTTAAATTCATTTGTTTCTGAAAATTCAAACACTAAAATAATGTTTTATAAGTATTTCCTAATTGCCCAACTGAAACCTTCCATGAAAAATGTATTCTCAGCAACTAACAAGTGCATGTCTTCTCTCATTTTGGTAGCCTCTTAGCAAGTATCCTGCTGCATTCAATGACATTTCATTCTGGCTGCCCTCTGAGAATTACACGGAGAATGATTTCTATGACATTGTCCGAACAGTCGGAGGAGACCTGGTGGAAAAGGTTGATCTTATAGACAAGTTTGAACATCCAAAGTAAGTGAAAAGCTTTCCGATTTTATCCCTTACCGTCTCTGTGTGACATATGGGACCTGGAGACTTAAAACAGAGTATTGCTGAAACCCAATGTACACAATGTCTTCTGAATTCGTACTGAGGGGAGGGTGCCTGAAAACTTGTATAGGTCCTCCCAGAAGATCACCTAAAATGTATTCTTTTCTTTAAAAAAAAGTACATGAAGTGGAAAGTCTGAAAGCCCCTTGGCTTCCGAAGTGGTTGTAGCCATGTCACACTCTAGGTGGAGAGTTGATGGGACAGGGAAGAGGCTCCGAAGCAAACCTCAGTGGGGATTTATGAAGCACTTTCCACACCAGAGCCACTGGAGGTGTCCATACATACTGTGCTCTACACAGTGTCTTCTTCGCTGCGAGTTTGCCATCTTGTGGGAGGGGCACATATTAAAGAAATAACTACATACACTTGCAGTCTGATGAGGGAAAACATGTATCAGTCAGTCTGAGAGCTGATGCTAGCTGGGGACTTGGATCAGCACTTGGAGATATTGAAGGTGAGCAGATAAACAAGATGAGCAAGGACCTACTGGTGCCTGCCTGTAATCCCAGCTGCTTCAGAGACTGAGACCAGAGAAATGTAAGTTCAAGGTCAGCTTTGAGCTACAGAGTGAGTTCAGGGACAGGCTGGGAACTTAATAAGTTTCTGTCCCAAATTTTAAAAATAAGCAGACTGGGGATATAGCTAAGTGGACCAAGCATTTGCTAGTGCATATCAGTCTCACACTCAGTCTCTAGCACCATAGCAAATACTCAGAAAGAGAGTATCACTGCTCCACATACTTTCTTCTGAGTATTGATATGAGAGGAAAAAGAACATTCCAGGAAGCGCATGCCTGTAATCATAGCAATTGGAAAATTGAGGCAGGAGGATTACCTTGAGTTCAAGGCCAGCCTGTGCTACATAGTGAGATCATGTCTCAAAAGATCAAGAGAAAAACCTACCGAAAACAAAATAGAAATCAAACAGAATCCTCTGTTGTCAGGGCAGTGATAGTGCAAGATGGTGAAGGCAACAAAGACACGTGACTGGAGGCTCGAGGGGAAAGGAGATGAAAAGGGGTAACTCTTGGGTAGAATTGTGTCCACAGGCTCAGGCAGTGCCAGTGCATGGCCTGAGACTTGGATTTTACATTAGTTGTGATTGGAGGCTCCAGAGATGCATGAGCAGGAGAGATAGAGTGATGCTTACCTTCCTGACTCATCCTTCTTCAGAGATGCTGCTTGACTCACAGCTAGTGGAGCCTGGATGGTCACTGAATCTGGACTGAAACCCCTCACTGTTCTCTTCCTGGTCTTCATTGTTGACTGTGTACTTCCCTCTTTGATCTGCTGAACACATTCCCTCTGTGTACTTCTTGCTTTGTTTTTTAACTCTTCCTTTCCTAGATGAAGACCTCTGGTATTCACTTCCAACTTGTGCCTCATTTTTCCCATTATTTAGACATCCTAAAGTTCATTGTTGATTGACAACGGTTTGCTCAAGGACTTATAGAAACAATATCTCATTATCCTGTGTGGTTTTGAAACTGGAAGTCTGCTTATACTTGAATGAGTATCATTTAGGTCAGACATAACATCTTGACCTGCCCTTTCTTTTATGGAGAATTCTGTAGGGTTACTCTCTTGACTTATTGAGTTTAACTTGCTATAAAGAAATGTAAGGCCACACTTGACTATTTTGCTTTTTGTACTATAGGATTTTCTTTTTCCTAAAAAGCTGGGTCACCTGATCAGGGTAAGGCTCAGTAGTAACCTGCTCTTCCTGATGTGTGATCTCCCAGAAGTGAGATTTGACTCTGCTTTTGTTTCAGGGAAGTTTTCTTCAATTATATATTTACAAGTTTGTTCTGAGAACTTCCTTTATCTGACTCTGCTCCTATTTTTTTTCTCTAATCTTTTAAATATTTTTATTTTCACTTCACTTGGTAGGCCTTCTTACTGTGATACTCCCTGCGTATATCTTTTCTGTCTCTCCTCCTCGTCCACACATCAATGCCATCTTCCGTTACTGCTTCCCCCTTTGTCATGTCCTCAGAGTCCACCTCCTGCTCCCCTGATCCTGCCACCCCCTCCCTATTTCTCCTTTATCACCTTCCTTCCTAAAGAAATTGTCCCACCTGCTTTTAACAATGCACTGCAAACTGTTTTAGTCAGAAGTTGTGTGAGCTCCAGTGCCGGTGCTCTTTCCTGTTAGGAAGCTTCTGTAGCACTTTTTTCATTCAGCCTTCATTCCCTCTTGATTGATGAGGGCATGGTAGAGGTGTGGTTGTCTTTTTATCACTCACGTTTGAGATGCACTGGGTTTTCTAGACTGAGTGCTTGCACAGCTAGGCAGGTGGGGGTGGGAGTCAGCCTGGACTGAGTCTTGGGTGCCCCTTCCCATCCAGAAACTTGTTTTTGTACCAGCAAGACTTCCTTTTTCTCCACTCCCAGGAACCACTTCTTTTTACAGTACTGGAGAGTGAACCCATGGCCTCTCACTTGCCACTCTACCACTGATTTATGTCCCTAGACATATGTTTGCTTTTATGTTAGATGTGGTCTCACTAAGTTGCGCAGACTGGTGTTGAAGTCACTCTACCCAGGCAAAAGTGCACTTGGATCTTCCCCATCTTTGTCTCCAAAATGTCTAGGATCACAAACTTATACTGCAAGGTCCAGTTTCATCTTCCACTCTTGCCTCCCACCAAAAATCTACACTTGTTCAAAACAAATGTACTCTTGTTTATCCAAGAATGCACACTTGCTGATGCTTCCGTTGCGGCTCAGATTACAAAGCTTAGCTCTGGGGTAAATCAAAGCTATTTTGCTGGAGTCTTTTGAGGAAGCAGTTATAGTGTCTCTTTACTTTCACCTATTTGCTCTCTGCTTGATTTCCACTTTTGGCGCCTGTATGTGCTACTTACCTCCTAACTTTACAGAAGATGCCTGGCTGAGATGCACTGGCTGGTGCTCTAGCAGCCCTTTTGTACCAAGGTGTGAAGCTGTCAGGAGAGCAGTATCATAGAAGCCCAAAACCCTGGCTCTGGGCTTAGCACCGCAGTCCTAGATCACTAGGTGAGGGTGAAGTAGGTTACTGAATACAGGTGCTGGCACTCATATCCAAAATTAAGCCTAGCTCATACCACTGAGGAACAAGTCTGAGGAAAGATGTTCTTTAACCGTGTTGCTCACTGCAGGGTAATTCTCAGGAGTCTCGAGGACAGAGATAATCAGGACCTTTAAAAGTTTTCCCTTTGTGGGCCTTCTTGTCTCTCCAAACTTCCTGACTGGTTGTGCCTCAGGCCTCCCTGGGAGTCACATTTGGCCTGTGGGCTACAGTTTGCTGTCTCAAGACCCCACTGTGATCTTCAGCCCTGGCCTGAGAGGCTGCCCTCCTGAACTCCCTGCATCCTCTCCCCATCACAAGGCCCCTGGCTGCTTGCGGAGTGAACAGCTGCCTGGACTCACAGTTGCCAGGCCCTACCCTGTGAACATTCTCTGTAGACATTAAGTGAAGATTCTACAGAGGAGCCCGGACTCTGTCTCTGTCTCTGTCTCCTGACCTCCAAAACTATGACACACAACAACATGGGAGAAGCACAAAGATCCTCTCTGCAATAAATAAATTGTTGAACAAATTGTGTTTTGAACAAGAGCTTATCTCAGGATGTCTGAGGGAAGCATAATCTACTGAATATGGGGCTATTTTCATAATGTTCAACAAATGGAAGAATTGTGTCTCAATTATAGATAACAGTCTGTCCCCTGCAGGAAGATAGATGTATGGCTTAGGGGGAAAATGGCATTTGGTTCTAGCTGGTCATTCAGAACCTTCTTCCAGAGGGTCACTATGACTTCCTCTGTGGGCCACTTAATGTACTGAAGGGACTCTGTAATCCAAAAGTTTAAACCTAACAGTCTGTCCAGGCCTCTGTGGATTGACTATTGCTCTCTAGGCATGTCCTGTCTCATGCAGGCAATTGGTAAGTCATCTTGTAGACTCCTCAGCTTCCTTAGGAGGCATCAGTCATCTTTAGTCTCTGAGTTCATGCAGCTTTAAGAATTATAGTGTCAAGCTTCTTTTCTTATGCAACACAATTGCTCAAAATATTTCTAGCCTGGGGCATGAGAGAGAGTGAAGTGAAGCTCAGAAAACCAGCCCGTTGTCTCCAGACTCATTATTCTGTTTAGATATGGTAGCAGGTCATTGTGACTTATAGAGATAAATTATAAACTAAAGTAGCCTTAAATAGGATGATTTGGGTTGATTTAAGACATATATTTTTGAGAGAATTGAAATTTTGTTGTTTTTTGGGAGGGTTGTTTTGTTTTTTGTTGTTGGTTTTTTACATATTTGGGTTGACTCTTAAGAAGTGCACAGTGGTAAAAATGCAGGTATCTGCAGCAGGGGCCTGAGAAGCCAGATACAGTGATGTCCCCACACCAGTTCTGCTTGTACATACAAGTCTCTCTGAGACTACAGTACTACCACAATTCATGTGTTTATCATGGGGTCTTCTGAACCTTGTCAGTCAGAGCTGCAGTGCTACCGGATAAACCCTGTCCCGTGGACCACTAAAGATGAGAGTCACTTTTCTTCATAGCTTTCTAGAGATTATATCTCCCTTTGTGACCTATCGTTTTTTCTTACTTACATTGTCATAGAGGGTATAACCAAGCACTGCCATTTTCACAGGCTTCCAAGGGGTCTTTACTGGGGAGAAGAACTCTCCAGGGTGGCAGCCCGGCTCTATTGGGACAGAAACAATTTACTTAAGTATATACTTGAATCATCATAATTGCTTGGAAACTGAGGCAGATCTAAAGGCCAGAGGCCTTCCACATCTGGATACTCCGACTGTCCCTTTTCTTCCTTCTCACAAGATGCCTATAACTAGCTCTCTCACTTCATGCATGCATTAACTTGTCACCCTTGTGGCTTTCCCAGGCAATCCTCTTGATTATCCCTGAGGCTTCTTGAAGGAGCCATTAGCTCAACTGGTTGAGTTCACTACTAGCACCTTTGGGACAGGTGCTTTGATCAGGCTGCCTCCTGTCACTCTATACAAGTCTGTGGATGGCCATGGTGAGCCAGGAATCCAGCTCTGGAGTAGTTGAGGACCACTCATCAAACAGCCCTGCTCTTTTGTACCCTCTGACACAATTTTAAGTGCCTAGTCTTGCCCTCCTAGAGGAGGTTTCACAGTGCGTACCCTGTGCTTCTCATCCATCATGTTAGGACACAGTCTTGGTCCTGGTTTCCTTTTGTCCCTCCAGCCCTGTAAGAGGAACCTCTACAAAGTCAACAGCACATGTCTTTGCCAGACACCAAGTCTGCTGCCACTGCCGTCTCATTCTTGCCAGAACTGTGAGGAATACTTTCTGTTATTTATGAATTGCCTGGGCTAAGTAAGGTATTTTGTTACAGCAGAAAAAATAAACTAAGACAGCAGTAGCTCACTTCCATCTTCTCTGAATGTTTATAATGAAGGCAAGAGCTTTACTGTCTTCATTCATTCACATGTTTGATGAGTAGGTAATTAATCTTCTTTCATAGAGGAGTTCCCATTAGCTAGTGTGTGATGTGTTTAATAGAAGCAGATTTGATGTACTTAGTAGAAGGAGCCTAGAACATGCAGCTGGATTGAGTCCTACACTCATGTGTAGAATAATCTGAGCTTTGATTACCTCATCTGCTATTAGAAGTGATATTTTTCCTCAAGTCATTGCTATAAAATACAGCTATGTGTGTGATATGCATTGAAAATAATTAGCTATTATTTTGTTAAAAAACAAAAATAAAACAAAACAGGTAACTTCTACACTTGTTAAAACTGCCAGCATAGTTGGAAGACTTGGGTTTAGAGGCTGGTCTATGTGATTGCAAGTTCTTGGAATAGGGGAAAGAAATGGACTTGGACCTGCAGCTTGAATAAATTTTTAATCAGAAAAAACAAAACAAAACAAAACAAAATCCACTTTTCAAGAAGTGGCCTCAGTTCTGACAAGTGGAGCTCTGCAGTCATTGTGACTGTTCCTTGGGTCCTGGGTTGAGAAAATGCTGTGGACAGTGGCAGGTGGGGACCTCTCTAGTTTACTAGTCATTCCTGGTCTTGTCATAGAACCAAGCAGTGCCCTATCTGAACTTAAAGATTGCTTGGCAATCTTTTGTAGAGATGATGATGATGATGATGATGATGATGATGATGATGATGATGATGATAGTCTGCTAATCTTAGGAGAGCCCTGGGTACAGAGAACTTGTCAGAAGTTGTGTCCCTTGAAAATGACAGCATACAGTCCCACAGAGATGACAGAGGCAGTGGGGTCTGCCTTTGAAATCAGCTGCCCTGCTCCCTTTCTGTTTTCAGTGCAGTGCTGCTGCAGGGGCAGAAGAGCATTTGCTGTGCTTTACATGGCTGGGAGCAATTCTAAGGGATAGTTTTAGCTTGCACATTGCTTTTACCTTTCTTCCTTCTTTCCCCAAGCTGCCCTTTATAGCATTCCAAGAAGGGTGCATCGTATTACCTTCACATAGCAGCCCTCTGCTCACAGCATCAGGCAAATTGAAACAGTAACTTAGTACCTAGCTGGTTTGGTCCCCTTAACACATGAGTGTTTGTCAAAGGATTCTATGAGATTACCTTCAGCCCAGCCCTAAGTCCTCAGGAAAGTCCTTATTAAACAAGCACCATTGTTTCAAACAAGGTGGCACCTTAGTTTGCCTTAAATCCTTAAGTGACTTTTGCAGGTCATGGTTCAGCTGAAGCTTGAGGAGAAATGGAGCTTAAAGTAGAAGACCCACCAAATCCCAGACAGACTGAACAGAATGTATGAGAGAGAAAGAGAGATGAGCAGCGTCATATAAGCATGGGAAATGAAGCTGCAAGTTCTGGAGGAGCTAGAGCCGCCTTTGTCCCTGTATCTACTAGAAAGGAGTACCTTGTTGACTTAAATTGATCAAGGATCTCCTTGTTACTCAGCTCCAATCTGGAAAGTCAAGAGCACAGGGCCAACATCTGCCATGTGTCTTCCCACTGTATCATAACACAAGAGAAAGAGCAGCATGCTGGCTCTCGACGCTCCTCACAGAGCCATAAATCCACTCCTCCTTTCTGATCTCCTCTGATCACCATTATTTGCTCCTCTGTCGCTGTGATAAAACACTGGCCACGAACAACGTGGGGTGGTGGGGAAAGGGTTCATTTAGTTTTACAGGTAACAGCCCATCATCATGGGAATCCAAGGTAGGAACTTAAAGCAGAAGCCATGGAGGAATGCTGTTTCCTGGCTTGCTCCAACCAGGAGTTCCTGCCTGGGTGGCATCACCTACAGTGGGTTAGGTCCTCCTCCATTAATTAGCAATCAAGAAAATGCCCCAACAGAGCCAATCTGTGGGTATCAGTTTTTCAACTGAGATCCCCTCTTCCCAGCTGTGTTAAATTGACAACCAATACTAGCCATTATACTTCCAAAGCCCCACCTGCAGTTGTCATCAACTATGAATTGAGGGAAATAAGTTTCTAACACATGAACTTTGAGGGGGATACAGTCAAACCACAGCAGAAGACATGTGTTCCCTTACAACATTATTAACTTATCTGGTAGAAAATCTGGAAAGCCATTGGTCTAATTCTATTTGTCATTTTTAAGAATTGCTTTACCTTCCTTTGGGGGCCATGTTGGTCATAAAGAAGACATGAGGCTGAGGAAAAAAAAAAACTTTGAGGGTGTCTGTCTGTCTGTCTGGCTTGTTATTGTTTCAAGTACACTATTCCAGAAATATAGAAAAACGTTTTTCTGTCTTTCCATGATGTAAGAATGTATTGACTAACAAATTTACAGTGTAAGGTGCTTTTGCAGTAGTTTGCCTTATAATCCCAGGCTTTGATAATTTGGTCAAGGTGAACTCGGGTTCTTTTATTTCTGTCTTAATTTCTAATATTAACTCTTATCTCATGTCACACAGCACACAGTAGTTTCTTTTTCTTTCTCTCTCTCACTCTCTTTCTCTCTTTCCCTCCATATGCCAGTGTGCCCCTCCAATCCAAATTCACCATTATAACCATACAGCTGAACCTTTTTTACTCCCAGAAGTAAGTTATATATCACTCCAAGCAGATGGTGGTATTGGTGTGCCCACCCAGGTGCACAACCTTCCTTCTTCCACAAAGTCTGCTTGTAAAAGGGAGTCCCTTAGGGCAAGGTCCAACCCAAGAACCCACCGTTTTACATAGTCTGCAGTAGTTTAGAGTAGGGCACAACCTAATCTCAACTGTCTGCTGACTGTCTGTCTGTTTGTTTGCTTTAGACAAGTACTCCCTAGACAGCCCAGACTGGCCTCAGACTGAAGTCCTCTGGAGGTTAGATGCAGACACCACCACATCCGCTTGAGGCACATCTCAAGAATCTGAGATGGCCTGGAGAAGATGGCTGGGGATTGAAAACATGGACCACTCTTGCAAAATCATCTAAGTTCAGTACCCTGTATCCATATCAGCATCACAACAACCTGGACCTACAGTTATAGAGAAACCATCATCCCTCTCTGGCCTCCACAGCATGGTACTCACATGCATGTACACACACACACACACACACACACACACACACACACACACACACACCCCAGTATAATTAGAATCAAAATCTTTTTTTTTAAGAGTCTGAATGACAAAACGGTCTGGGCTAAGGCGGGGTCAGGTTCTGTGGAAGAAGCTGACTGGAAGACTAGCAGGGGAAAGGTGGGCCATTCTAGACAGGTACAGAGGTGGAGACCTAAGTAGCACCCAACGTCTGAGTGTGTGGCCAAGAGAGAAGCATTTGAAAGCAAGATGGAGATAGAGTAGAGGGAACAATGCCCTGGTTATTTTGGACTTCCTGTGTTTGAGAGGCAAGATTAGAAAGTGTACTGAGCAACTCATACTCCAGAGAAGACCCTTGGGAGTGTCTGGCTAGGAAAAAAAGGAGAAAGGACTCTAGAAACATCAAGGTAATCAGGGTAGAGATAAAGTGAATGAACAATGAGGTCTCAGGAATAGCCTTCTCGCAAGATCCATTCATTCCCTTGCAATCAGAGTGCAGGCTAATGGCCGGGCTCTGGCCTGATGCTCTTGATGCTCAGCTAGTGATAGAGTGATGAGGGGTTGTATTTCTACACGTACACACCACACATTGTCCCTGCACTTCCACACATGTTAGTGAGGAGAGAATTCTTGTTTTAAATATGTATCTTTGTATATGTTGCATATTTTGTGATCCAGAGCGTTCTGACTGAAAATTAGACCTCCCTCTTCTTAGTTATATGTCCCCAATTATTTTTTGAAAGAATGATATAGGAACTTTTCCTTTTCTTGTAATTTCTGTTTTTATTTTTCAGTCCTTGTACAGCCTGTGCAAAGGGCAGGATAAGACAGCTAAATCTCTAGTTCCCTTCAATTCCCCTTCTGGGGATGCATTACTCAGATTAGAGATGAAAATTCTGAACCAGCAAGGTGATTCTTCGGGTGAAAGCACTTGCTGCCAAGCTTGATGAGCTGTGTTCAATCCCCACAACCCACTTGGTAGAAAGCAGGAATTGTCTCTTCAAGTTGTCCCCTGACTTTCATGTACATGTGTGTGTCCGTGTGCATGCATGCACACACACACTAAATATATAAATATATAAATGTTTAAAAATGAAAAATGCTTTCTTAATATTTATTTATTTCTTCAAGTTACATCACAATCATAGTCCTCCCTCCCCCTCTCAGTCCTACCCTCCTATCCTCTTCCCCCTCACCCTCCTACCTGATCTTTTTTTTTTTAATTTAAGGTGTATCTTTCCCCCCAACAGCTCTCCCTTTAGTCCAATTTTTCTTATAACAATAAACACAATACAAAACAATAAGAACAATTAGGCCACAATTATGAAAATTGTAAGGTATAACCTACATTCCCAATGTCCAGTCCATATATAATTGGCAACTGATATTAATATTCTATTATCTATCTATCTCGATGAGTTTAAAGTTCTATACCTAACTCAGGTTCCATCCTAACTTGCACTGGCAAGTTAAAAACATCTTCATAGACCTAGAACATCCTTTTAATTCCTCAACAACTTAAAACTTAACTGTGAGACTATAGCTATCTTAAAAGTTGACAACTGTGCTGGAAAGATGGCTCAGCAGTTAAGAGCACTAGCCAGTGTTCTTGAAGAGGACCTAAGTTTGATTCCCAGCACCTACATGATGGCTCACAACCATCTGTAACTCTAGTTCCAGTCCCAAGGGGTCCAATGCCCTCTTCTGGTCTCCTCAGCCATCAGACACATATGTAGTGCACAGACATACCTGAAAACAAAACACTCACATACATAAAATAAATCTTAGGGAGAAAGAGCAAACAACTTCCTAACACTGAGGTGCCCTACCTAAGCTAAATCTCATTATTCATTAAATCCATTTCATAAGGCTTAACCATGTCTGTAACTTTAAAGGATAGCATGCAAATGAAAGTATGAATGGAATTTAAAGCATACTTTGATCAGCATTTCTCAAAATAGGAGACAGAAAAAGAAAACACCTTGTTAAAAATTGCAAATTCTTCTCTTCTGCTTTACGTGGCAGGGGAATCTGCACCTGCTATGTAGAATTGTCACTTCCATGTCTTGGGAACCAAAGTGTAACACAATGCAGAGTACACATTGTTCTTGAAATTATACCTGGCCTCTGCAGCCAAAAACACCATCCCCAAGATGAGAGAAAGCCACTGGGAAAGGAAGGAGTGGAGAAATAGAAGAAGGGTAATTATTTATATACATTTTTTTTTTTTTTTTAAAGAATTATTTATTTATTTATTTAATGTATATGAGTTGCTCTATCTGCATGGACACCTGCAGCCAGAAGAGGGCATCAGATCACATTGTGGATGGTTGTGAGCCACCATGTGGTTGCTGGGAATTGAACTCAGGACCTTCTGAGGAGGAGCTAGTGTTCTTAACCCCTGAGCCATCTCATTTTAAACCTATATTGAATTGGTGATTATTTCTCTATAGAACATCTTGGTTTAGGGAATCCTCTATCTTAATTTTGGGATTCCTACTGCTCCATGAACCTGCTTAAATGTGAAATAACGTTATACCATGTCTGATGCAAGAATATACCTCCAATATTAACAGATCAAGTTCTCAAGGAGACTAGTATGAATAGGTGCTATTCTTAGCACTGTGTGAATAAAGGATATCAATATAGATATTGAAGATGAAAATTCTAATTGTTAATCCAGAACCCAAATTCAAGGTCCTCCTAACCTTCAAAGTGAAACTGATTCCAGGTTCTTTAAGAACAGATTTGAACCAGGAGTTCCCAAGCAGTACCCAGTCCTCTGCTTCTGTTCCAGATGTGACCATCCTGCAGGATACATCATCTTAGAGCCTGAGCACTGGCCCATCCTGCAGGCCTGTGTCTGTACACTGTGCCAGTCAGAAGTCAGACATGCTGATGTGGTTACTATAGGCATTTAGGAGCTGTCATCCCTCCCTTCTGCTACTTTAAATAATACTTTCACTTAGGTTTCATTTCTACTTCGTGTTGTAATTTAAACCAACAATAATTACAGATTTTTTAAAGGATAACAGTAAACCATTCTGATACTGTTTGCAATACATGTCACTGGGTATATCTTAGATCTGCAAGATGACATCACAAGATTCATATATAATAAAGTGGTTTCTGTCCAGAAGCAAATGAACACATGTACCAGGTTACCCATCTCTCCCCTGCGGCAAAAGCGCCTACAGTCTGCTCACGTGTCAGAACCCCTGTATTCACTGTATTGGCATCACCTGTGATTCCCAGGCTGTGCTACAAGATTCCAGCTGTCATCCTGCTCTCTTGCTACTTTGTACCTCTTGATCCATATCTCCCCCAAACTTTGTATTTGTTTATAAATGGAGTCTTTGAATTATCTTTTTAATACTGATTTTCTCTCTACCTCCCAATTAAAAAGAAAAGTTGTAAATTGTCCTTGTTAAAATGTGGTACAGTTGAATTCAGTGGGAAGACAGATGGCAGCAGCTCACAGGAGGCATTGGGAACACAGTCTCTCTGGACAGCACCTTCTCTGTCTGTCTTAGCTTCCTGTGTTTTTGTCTCCACTTTGTTTTTATTGGGGCTTTACAAACAGCATCTCTTACCCATTATCATAAGCTGCTATATGCCCAGAGTACTATACTCCTCCCATTTTGGTTTCCAGTCTTTTGTACAGGTTGTTACCTACTTTTCATTTCCATTACAGTGTTCAAGGCATTGAAATATTTTTATATCATCACAAATAACATTTTCACCTATTTATTCCATTGCTTTTGTAGGTAGAAAGTCTTTCATTCCTAAGAGATACTGTAGATATTTACTTATATTTCTCATCACTGTTAAAGTGTTTATTTTCAGCTTCATCTTGGCTTTGCAACTGTATCATGAGATGTGAATGTCATACTTTCCTAAGCAATTAAACAATTTTCCTGATGCCACTTATAAAATTAATCATTTGCAATAAATGAATCTCTTACAGAAGACATAAAGCCACTTATTCTGCATGACATTTTCAAAGTTATCCCACAGACCATCTTGTACATGAAACAAGTTTGTCTTCGGCTTGACCTTTGGGTGTTCCAGTTGGCACCAAAAGACACCTCACTCTTAGTTCATACCGGAATGGTCCCATGACAATTCCCTTTGTTGAGGCTACTATGCCACCAAAGGTGATGGAAGGCAACAACTTGTTCATTTGATGAAGTGGATGCCAGCCATTGTATAGAGACTTAGCCTGGCCACATAGCTTCACTGTAGGGCCTTCATTATAGTCTGTCTTATTTTACTAAACCCTTGAAGGAATGAAAGGTATTATCACTCAGGACTGAGAAGCATCTGCAGGGTTGTGGCTATGGCAAGGACTTTGGAGGCCACCCTGAGTTCAGCTTCTGTCCTTGGCCATCAGACTGGAGTCAGTTACTCCATAAAGCCTCATCAGCTCCTTGTCTTTAAAATGGATTTAACAGTGAGCCTTCCTTAAAAGTTATCTTTGCAAAGCCTGGCATGGTAGTGCTTAAGAAGCCAGGACCTAAGGCAACATTGCAAGTTTTGGGCTAGTTTCAGGTATATAGCAAGATGCTGTGTCAGAAAAGGATAAGAAAAGGGGGGTGGGAGCATAGATGGCATGTCAGTATCCAATAAGCATTGAGTACTGATGGTAGAGATAAAAGTCCTTTGGGAGAATTTCTTGTAGAGAAACTACTTCTAAGTCAGGGTGAGCACCCTCCAAATATAACGGAGTTCTGGTGAGAAAGCTTCATGTGTTCTGTGGACTCTAACAGCTCATATTCAGGGTATTCCTTCTTTCCCTTTTCTGTATCCTTCTTTATCTCCTATGTAGGAATGCACAGACTTGAGAAAAATTGAGACATAGACATAGCACAGGAAGGACCAAGAAGAAGGGTCAGATTATTGAATATGCCCTTACACCTTTGTATATTGATACAAAATTAGTAGTATATTTGGCTAAAGTGGTATTGACCATTGTTTATTGTGCAAAAATAAGATTGTATTGGACTACGTCGGTATTGATCTTTGTATATTGATACAAAATTAAGATTATAGTTGGCCACAATGGTATTGACCCTTGTATATGGACGCAATATTAAGATTGTATTGGGCCACATAGGCATTGATCTTTGTATATTGATACAAAATTAAATGTATATTTAGCCACATTTGAATAGATCTTTGTATATTGATACAAAATTAAAGGTAACGCTTCCTAATGGTATCGTACCTAGAGATACTTAAAAATGAAATGTGAAGCTCTGGCCTCTGGATACCAACCCTCTTAAACTGTTTAGGATAGTTAAGAAAAACAAACTCCTAGTCATGCATGCATGTCACCTTGTTAGCTACTATGACAGACTATCACAGATATTCTCTAAGCTACTCAGTAATCAAGTTGTTAAGAGACAAGCAATATTTGCTTATCTAAATACAAGAGATAGATAGGGCATCTTCAAAAACCCCAAGAGATCTGCAGAATATGGCATTCAAAGATGTGGTCTTAAATTAAGATTTTTTTTTTTTGATATCGTGACATATCAGCCTCTGACAGCACCTCCTATTCTACTCCAAGTAGAAGATAAGCATCGAAGAATCTCCAGTGTGAGATGGTTGAATTAGTGGCAAGCCTATCTCTTGGCATGTAAAAACTCCTTGCTTCAACTGCAGACAGACTGCTGTCCAAAAAGGACAAAACTTGGTAACAGGGAAGTCGACAGCCTAGCTCTGCCAAGACAGGGTAGGTAAGTCCTTCATAATCCCTGCTCTACAATAAATGTCTGTCAGAGAAACAGGACCAAAAGGCTGAAGACTGATGCTGGAATGTGTGGAGAGAAAATGGGAACTGTCCAGGTAGTCACTGGTTTGTCATTTCTTAGTATTGGAAGCTGCAGGCCCTGCACTTCCAATAAATAATCAGATATATTTATCCTTCTCAGCTCTCTGAGGTGGTTGAAGAATAGACAACTTGAGTCTCATAGCTAAATTTTGAGTTGTTTAGGAATCAAGAGGGCGTTCTAGATCTAAAAAGATGGTTATAATAGTGATGCAAGTTAGTATGAAAGCTAAGTCAGTTATAGAACTTTAAACTCATGGAGATGGTTAGAAGGTAGAAGGTTAAAGTCAGGGGCCAAATATGTATGAACTGGACATTGGGAAGGTATACTGGGCCATTTAACTCTCATAAATGTGGCATATTTAATTCTGCTGTTTTGTATAGAATTTACTGTTATAAGAGAAAGAACCATTTGTTGGATTGAAAAGGGAAGCTGTTGGGGGGGAAGAGGGTAGAAGGGTGGGACAGGAAGAGGGAATAGGGAAGGGTTTGTGACTGAGATGTAACTTGAAGAAAAAAAAATAAAGTACTTATATAAAATAAAAACAAAATAGGCATTGGTTTACTTCACTGGTAGTTCACTCTAAATAGTGCGGTCACTTCTCAAGAGCTAATTGTTCTGGAAAGAGGAAAAGGGATAAAGCAGGACAAGGGAAGGATATGGAAACACAAGCTGTGTGTTTCCTGAGCTCTGTGATCCAGACTTCTGTACACTGTAAAGAAATGCATGCTGTTTCTTTTTGAAGCACAGTAGCCCTGTGGGTAGCATGCTCCTCCTGAGGGTAGCATACCTTAGAAGAAAGCCTCTGGGTACCTGTGGTAATCAGCCATGGAACGAGCACCACTGTGCAGAGCAGTGTTTAATGATACTTCCGGGCTGACTAGGTGGCCTGGAAGGAATGGAAGGAGCTCTCACTCAGGATTGAGAAGGTTTGGCTGAAGAGAGCCCACAGCATCGACCTTGGGCCTTTGTTTCTTAAGTTCTGGTTCAGACCCAGTGTCTACCCCATAGTGAGTGACTGGTTAGCAGAGGGACCTGCAGGCTCATGGCTCTCTGTGGTCAGATTTGGAATTCAGTGAGCAGTTGCTTTGATGATGTGAGTGAATGCCAAGTAGTTGCTGCTGTCACTGTTCCTAGAACAAGGGCTATCAATCACTCTTTGAAAAATGACACTATTTTGTCATTACCTATTGGTGTTCTAAGATATATTTCATGGTAGAGTGATTTCTAAAACCTCAACTACTAGCCAGTTGTTTTAAAATAGTATTGCTATACTGACATACAAACAGCAATGCTTTGAAATAGGGTTTTAAGGAAGTGTAATGAGTTGTCTGTTTATTTGTTTGTTTGTTTGGGCCAGGCTGGCCTGGAACTTAAGGTCCTTTGTGTGCAAGTAACATTCAAGCCCTCCTGTTCCTGTACCTTGGGGAGGAGTGCCAAGCCTTCATCCCTTTCAAGTCCTCATCCCCAAAGTATAGCAGAGACATCCTGGAGGTGCGCAGTCCCATTTCTGTCCCTAAGACCCCCATATTGGCCTGGGTACATCTCTCCATCAGCAATTCCTTGGGTTACAGGATTGTTCTCCTATACTCCTGGCTGTGTTGATTTTAAATTTACCTACCCAGTGTTTACACCCTACACTTAGAGAATCTCCTGGGAATCCTCTCATTCAGAAAACTCTTGGGAATTTTCGAGTATCAGAAGTCTGATTATTTAGATAGAGGGAACTGGTCCCTCCCTTAGGGCATTTGCATAAATGCCCTGTGGGAAACTCTAAGGCTGAGAAAGGCCATGTTCAGTTATAATTTAAGGACCAGACCAGCTTTCCTTCCTTACATATGGCTTAGTGTTTACAAATGGTCAGGTAAGAGCAGTACCTAAGAAGGCCCTTGAAATTATTTCATCCTGCTCACTGACCAACTCTTCCTACTTAGCATGTGCCATGTGTCAGGGTATTTGGAGCTGCCTGGCTTCCTCCTGAGGGCCAGGACATCAGCCTGGACTCTGGAGGTCTTTGAAGATTCACCTGCTTTCTTCATAGATGAGTACTCTAAATGTCCCCCACACTTTCCCCAAGATAAGTGTTCTCTTTCATAAACTCTAAATAACTTTTACTTTTTTGTAATTTTCAAATCAGGCTCTGTTTTTAGATATCGGCTTCATTATTGATCTATGGACAAAGAATAATCTCAGTGTTGCACAAAGGAGCATGCGAACAAAGAAAAAGTAACTCAGGAAGGCAATCTCTTTTTGCAGAAAAGGTGAGCCAGAACCCAAACCAGCTAGTGAGTATGCTGGCCAAGATGGCCTGTGTCTTTTATACCTAGCACAGGTGAGATTCTTTTCTCATCCCATTTGCGGGAGTACAACTTCACAATATGGCTGGATTGATCAATCTGCACAAAGGAGAAAGTTCACAAAACATAGTTCCTCATCAGACTAAATTGATTTTATTTAACAATAAAAAAATCCTTAGAGGACCAAGCTACTTTTGGTTTCGTTGTTGATACAAAGTCTTACTCTGCATTGAAGCTGGGAAAAACATGGACTCCTGCCTCCCCTTCTGATGATCGGTGATCTGAGGTTAGCATAAGTGTTCGTAAAACAAGTTGAACATTTTCTTGTCTTTAAGTCCCCTTTTACTGATATCATATGATGGAACTTTTCTTAGAAGGGTGTGTGTGCATAGCATGTGTGTTTATGTGTGTGATACACTATGCTGTATACTGGCAACATGATAATGCTGTAGCTAGAAATAACTTGCTGGATTAAGAACATCTAGGTAGTAATTGGTCAGCCCTCCCCCAGGTGCACATCCTGCTTCTAAGCATGTTAGGAACCTCGGGATTATTATTAGCCTGGGGAGCCGATATGGATTTACCAGCTATGGTTGTCTGTGAGTCACCACACTCACCAGTCATGAGATGTCAACATGCTCACGAGCAAAGGCCACTGGAGAGGTGTAACTTGAAGGTACATCCTTTAGAAAATCTTCCTTGATAGCCCAGTCCTCCAAAGAGTCAGCTATCTTTGGTGTCCCTTGCCTCCATGCAGGTCCATGAAATGACTGTTGCATACTTACTATTTTCAGGTCTCTCCCACTGAACTGTAAACTCCCTGCAGACAGGAAATCTGTTGCTATAACTGGTCAGTCAGTCAATATTTCCTGAATGAATAAAATTCCTGCACTTAATACCAGTATACATGTAGAGAGAGATATATGTGCCTTTATGTGTATATGTGTATTCCTGTGCACTGTGTACTATAACTCATACACAGTATGAGTTTATCGCTGCATAATTACTGTAGACTCTATAGAATGGTAGAGAGTGGTACACAAGTAAGAGCTGTTGTTCTTTTGATCCAGGACAATCTATGGCCAAGCACTCTTCTGTGTACTATAAAATCCCTCATTGACCTACTCTTTTAATTTTCTTGTCTATTGCTCAAGCTTTTCAGTTACTTGCATTAATAGCTTGTGATAGCTTCCTCCAGATTAAAATTGTTATTCTAAAAGAGAATATACCTGAAGAGATGGCCCAGCTGGTCTAGAGGACTAAACTTTGATTACCAATATCCATATCTGTTGGGTCATAACTGCCTATAACTCCAGCTTATGTGGATGTAACACCTTCTTCTGGCCTCCATAGGCATTGCACTCATATGCACATGCACACACACCTATAATTTAAATAATAATAATTTTTTTAAATCTCAACTTTAAAGCCTTCTAGAATGCCTTGCTTTCTTTGCCCATCTAAACCAGGAGCTGAGAGTTGACATATAGAACATCCTACCTTTCCCCTGTGTGTGGAATCATCTAACACAGAACTTCAAGAACACAAGATACTTTTTAAAAATGGGTGTGTGTCTGTAATTTTATATGTGTGTGTGTGTGTGTGTGTGTGTGTATTCAAACTTTCAGACTTTCTCTTGTGTGCCCCACTTCTGTGGCAGACAGTAGCTCTGCAGTGACCAGTCACAAGATGTGTAGGGCTTCTGCAGAGAAGCCCACCTCATGCTGCACTGCTGTGGACGCTCATCTTTTTAGAGCCCACTGTGCTCATAGAGCAAGTGTAGAAAAATTGAACCTATAAACCAACTCATAGGAGTCCTCAAAACCCCACAGCCATGTAAAGTCCCAAAGCATTCCACTGGGAGCACCCACCGTCCTGGTGAGATTGGGACCTGATACACCAGCACCCACCATCCTGGTGAGATTGGGACCTGATACACCAGCACCCACCGTCCTGGTGAGATTGGGACCTGATACACCAGCACCCACCGTCCTGGTGAGATTGGGACCTGATACACCAGCACCTACTGTCCTGGTGAGATTGGGACCTGATACACCAGCACCCAAGATCCTGGTGACATTGGAATCCCACTGTCTGGATTGGCTAACTCTGCAGCACACACTGAACCTTGACCTGAACATAGACTCTCGTCAGGTGACCAGCATGGCCAGAATAACTCAAAAGGTTCAGAGTGTGACCTTGAGGAAGAAGCAAGTCCAGAATCTGTTTGTTAGAAATATTTATTGGAGACTGGAGCCTCTTGGTGTGCACCTACATTCCTTGAGTTTAGGAGACAGAAGCAGGAGAGTAGTCACAAGCCCCAGCATTGTGAGTTTCATGTCAGCTGGGACTATATAATGATACCCTAACCTTACCCTGAAAAGAAGAAAAGAAAAATATTTACATGAGATTAAGGAGATAGTTCAAATTTGATGGCATACCCCGTAATTCCAACACTTATGAAGTAGAAGCAGCCATGTTATTGAGATGGCTGCCTCACAAGACCAAGCAATTCCAACAACAGTTGACATCCCAACATAAATGAGGGAAATTTCAGAAGACTCTGATCCTAGATGAACAACTGTAAGCAATTAGCAACTGCTGAGAGCGCCTGATTGGTCATCTAATAAGTGGCCAGCCTTATTAGAAACATGCATTTGGATAACACTGACCAGACACAGCAAGTTGTATTTATAGGTTTATCAGTTTAGATGTAATTAGAGAAGAAGGGACTAAAGATTTGGAAGAGTGAGGTAGGAATAGATGTGGGAGGAAAAGAAGGGCACATAGGGAGGGGGAATGGTATTGTTATATTTTAGTTAAATAATAATGAAACAAGTAGGGACATGAGGACCATGAATTCAAGGATATCTTCAGCAGCTTGTACTACATGAGACACTGTAGAAGGGCAGGGTGTGGTGGGATATGGGGGACACAGCTCTTAATTGTTCCGTGATCTGTTTACACAGGGAGGCAGGCAGGCACACATGCAGGTACACACACACACACACACACACACACACACACACACACTTTCTTCCAAAAAGAAGAAGCAGATGGACGTGGCTAGATAAAGAAATGAAATAATAACTCAGCTTGATCAAAGTTCCTTGCTATGGTGTTCACTTTGAAAATTATTTCTAATCAATGAGCACTACCACAGTACACCAAGGAGTAATTACCTTACACATGTTTTACTCAGAGCTGTGATTAGAAACAAGATGTGAGATCAGAGGGGCATAAAATGAATATAAGAAAGAAAACTCCCAAGCAGGAGCTGAACTGCACACGCTGTGGGAGATTTACTGAGCAGGAAGGCTGTTCCAGATAGCAATACAGGTGCTCCTGTGTTCACCCAATAAACATTCCCTGTCTGTCTTGAGCATTGTTGATAGCATTTGCAGCCATATCAAGGTAACTTGGCATATGCTGTCCTAATGTCCAAAGATAGGCATGTGGAGGGACTTAGAACTGTCCTGGGACCCAACAATACTCTGGGAACTGGGCCCTGTGACAGAAGTTGCCTCCTCCCTGTGGCTAGCAGCCATCTTTCAAGAACAGATTGCCCAGCACAGCCCAGCAGCCCCAGTGATGGTTATACCTGTGCTTTACCAATCAAAAAGAGACACCAGAATCCTGGGAAAGGGAGACTGGGACTAACTCTAACACTGTGGTGAAGAAGACCACTTGGTCTCTACAGAGGAGGGTGGAGTGCTTCCGCTGCTGTGAGAAATAGCTTTCTAATTCTTGAGAGCAGTGAACAAAAATGGAGTGAGTACACTGCCTCGTGTTTACACACACACGCGTTTTGAGGCCATGTTTGTACAGAAGTGGTGGCTTCACTAGCCAATGAACAAAGGCTTCTTCCTCTGAACACAGCGCAGCTGCTCTCACATGTACTTTTACATGGCTTCCATCACATATTACCTTTGATTCTGTCCCTCAGCAGCGTACAGAATGACAGCAGATCCACCCACTCTAACTCAGCAGCTCCGACAGCTTACTTACTCTTCCCACCTTTATTCCTCCTCCTAGTTGCTAAGGATTTAAATTTCTTACCTTCTTCAAAAAAAAAAATTGAGAGAAAATAGAATGATTGGTAGTTTATTATAGCAGTCTCTCTGAAGATGTTTACAAATGGGAATAGCTATGCACTCAGAATCATTACGGACTCTTCTAACAGGACATAGAAAATCTTCTAAGTTCCTACCTCCTTCAAGTCTAAAGAAGTGACACCACAGAACGATGTCTTATTGAGCACCTTTGTTTTAAAGGCTGACTAAGCAAGAGGACAGTGCCACCTCCGACCTTCAAGGAAGCTTGACCTCCTCTTAGACACGTCATCTGCAGGGTTTTCATTCATCAGTAAATATTAGCTGCCTCTAGAGCAGCAGTGGCAGTCATTGTGCCTCTGGGATAAAATTAGGAACTGGGCAGAGTGTGTTTACGTACATGCAGACAGGATTAAAACTGCTGGAATGTGTTCCAAGTATCCAAGGAGGATTAGGGCAAGGCAATGAGCCAGTAGTGGCACGTCTGTTGTTATTTTAGATGTATTCAGTTAGAGTCACAAGCAAAATAAATTGAGCTACATCTTGATTTGAGTATTACCTTGGAAGGGAGTGAAAAGAGATTAGCCAACTTGGCAGGACCAGGCACAAGTGTCAGGTTCCTTTGTGACCCCACAGTCAGGCTGAGTTTTTATGGATTCACTTCAGAATGATGATAGCAAAAGTAGAAGAGCAGTGTACACATGAGTTAAGGCCAAAAGGACATTTTTCCTGCCCTAGCTTCTTCCAAAATTTTGTGTGTGTGCGTGCATGTGTGTGTACATGGGTCAAGGGACATATGTGTAAAACAACTCTCCTTCATCCTGGGAGTTAGGACTGAACTCAGATGGTCAGGGTTGAGTGGGCAGCCAGCAAGCCTCACAGCTTTATTGTTTCATAGAAGACTTTAGCTGCATGGTCATGTTCAATATCTATCTTATCACTTTATGGAGCTGGGAATTTCATCTCTGCTGTTCTTGCTCTGTCTCCAGAGTGCTGGTACTGCCTGGTGCTCAGTAGGCACTTAGTAAACACTTGTTGAATGGTTGATGCTGTATAAAACATTGTAACTCTGCTTATTAATGCTGTCTGTGGGTCAAGAGTCAAGGCCATGACTGAAGAGATTCTCAATATTCTGTTCCAACAAACTGCTTACATAATGGCTTCTAAAAAAAAAAAGTCACTGAAGCACCCCATGCCCCAGTTTGTCAGAGAGTTCATTTTTATAATTATATCAGTGCCTGTTAAATCTCCTCGAACTAATGTGTCTTGCAAAGTTATGGCTGATGTGAAAAGGTACTGGCTTAGCATCTGTGTGTTCTGCTTGTTTCTCTCACCCATGCTGTACATATATTTTAAGGAACATTTCTTCTGGTGATTTTTTTTCTATTTATGTCTTCACCATAAAAATATAAATAGATCATTTATCTCCGGTATTCTTAAAGTAGCTTGCATCATTTCAGTGTTTTAAACTTTTACATAACCAAAGTTTCTGTTCCTGGTATGCGTTCTATGGAAGATAAGTGTCTGGGGCAATCCTGGAAAGCTTAAGACCAGCTTCTTTGGACTCCAGAAAGACATGCAAAGCTGGGAATTGTGTGTGCGGGTGCTGAGGCTTCAGTCCAAGAAGCACCATGCAGGACCTAGTGGTGTTTTCCCTGCCTGACGTCAGCTTACATAGCATGCCTGGTGTGTAACAAATGATACCTCATTTTAAAAGATAACTCTGTGAGGTGAGCGTCATCAGTGTTCTCATGTTATAGAGGAGCACATGAAGGATTAGAAGGCTAAGAAACTTGCCCAGGGTCCACATAAATAGTGAATGAGAAAGCTGGAACTTGAAGCCTAGCCCCTGTGTTTCTAGACCATGTTCTTATCCACTGGACTCTACAGGGCAGGGCAATTCTGAGGTGACCCACAGGACAAGCTGGGCACATGTGATCTAGGTTATTGGTAAATGATGTGCCTCAAAACATCCCTCCCATTGACACTGGTCAGAAGACTTTTTCAAGGAAGAGACCTTGAGATCTCCAAGCATTGTGATTACAGACTGCTTTCAGTTGATAGTCATGTCATTGGGCAGTGTTATGTTTACATGTGAAAGTCTCCTATATGCTCCTTGTGTTTGAGTACTTGGTCCTCAGCTGGTGGCTTTGCTTTGGAAGGTTCTGGAACCTTTAGAACATTGAGCATCACTAGAATGAAGTGGGTTGCTGGAAGCCAACATTGAGGTGTTACAGAGGTGGACTCTACTTCCTGATTACAGATCCAATAGGTCCCTCTGCCTCAAGCTCCTGCCACAGTAACCTCTCTCTAATAATTGACGGGCCCCTTGAACTGTGAGCCCAAACAGTCTTTCCTTCACGCGCTTTTGTCGGTTATTTTGTGAGAAAAACACATAAAGAAACTAGTGTAACTAATACATCAGGCAAGGAAAAGGCCTTACTCATTTCACTGTAGAACCCTTCAAACTCAATCCCAGGACATTCACAGTGGGGAAGGCTACAGCAGAAGTCTGAGAGACATTGCCTGTGTCTTGGGGATCTTAAGGTATTTATCCTGGCATCAGGACATATATCTAATACATGTCTTTACCTGGAATATATCTATGTTCTTGAGAGGTGGAAGGGGTGGGTCTTCAGTAACAGATTCTCTGAGCCAACAGTTCACATTCTCATTCAGTTTCCTTACTGGAGAATACTATGGTTACTAGACTGCTGATTAAAGACAGCAGATTGAGCGCAGCATTTACCTCGGTTGCCTTCAAGCTGCTGTAGAAGAAGCAGTGAGGTAATGTGTTCCAGGCATAAATTAATTATGGGCTGAGTGAAAGTCGAGGGAGAATCAGCAGCAGCAGCATTTGGAGGCCAAACACTAATGAACAACTGCTGACCACCCTAAGCAGGTGGATAGTGGAAAAGCCACGACTCAACCCATCGTAGGCTTCCAAACCTCCACCACCTCCACCCCACGAAGATTCAGGGATGAATTGGACTTGCTTCCCTTGGAAGATATAGTAGAAAGAAGCAGATGCAGACTAATGTGGTGAAAATGCATTTGCAAAGCAGAGCCTCAGATGTTCTCAGTTCTGGGTGGCAGAAGGACCCCTTAGCTACCCAAATGATAACCAAGCCTTCATTTGATAGAACTCCAGAGACTTCCTCTGCAGCAGATGAAACAGAGTATTCCCTAAGAAGTTAATTAGCAAGGTTGGCACCTCTGGGGTAGCACACCAATCAGAAGAGAAAGCATGGGCCACCCCAAAGCAACGGCTGCACACTCCAGGGGGTTGACTATACAAACTAGACTCTGCAAAGGACAGAACTACTGTGTACCAAGCCATAGTCTCACCACTTGAACCTAGCATACTTCTAAGTGTACCAGTAATTCCTTTTAGTAGCATTGTGGGTAAGCAGTCATTGTCTCCATGTGACAAGTGAGGAAGCTGCTGCACTGAATGCCCAGCAATTTACTGCCGTTTATGTGCTAGTGACGACAGATTTGCACCTGAGCAGCCCATGCTTACATCTCCCACACCACAGCCCCTCCCAACTCATGGAACAAAGTAGATGACGCAATGGCAAGTCAAAAGTAAGGAGGAAGTCAGAGGTTGCACAGAAAAGGAAAAGAAATCCTTGGCCACTGTGGGGCTCAGTTGTGAACCTATGGTGATGTGAGTGGCGATCTGACAGCCCACACCTACCCTGGACAGGTAGAACACAGCACAGACATGGGATGATACAGGATCAGGAAGTGATGTGTGAAAAGCCAACTCCCATTCTTCTAGAAGGGTGGAGAAGCTCTGTGTGATACGTAACATTCCAGCCAATTCCAGTCTGCTTAGAAGACGGCCTGCTGTGAGATTATGTCACCTAGTGATGGCAAAACTGCCTGAGGACATATTTCTGAATTGTACCTGCATCATTAAGTAAAGTATGACTTTACTGTCTAAATTGGGGGAGGAAAAACAGTAACAATAAGACTATGTAAAGATAACTTCTAAACTAATCATCTAGAAGGACTAAGCACAAGATACTCTGGGGAGCTGACTAGTAATAGGGAGCAGAAGCTATCCTCTGTCTCTATGAATTTATAGATTATTTGACCTTTCAAATGTGTGCAGATATAATTTTGATAAAAATGATAAGCAAATTTTGGAAAGAAATAAATACCTTGCAATACTGTTATAAAAATATTTCTTTTTTTTTCTTCCTAAGGACTTAGCAAATGTTAGTTTCCTTCTTTCCCGTTTCTTTCCAAAATAAGGACTTAGGTCCCACACAGGAATTTGGGGTGGACATGAAGCTGGGCTGACTGACACATACCTGTCAGAATTGCCAGGCAACTGTCCAGCCCTTCCATTTCTTAATTGCTAGAGTCGGGGCGGGGGGGGACGAGGAGGTCTGGGGACAGATGTTGATAAGTGTGCTTTAGCATCTGTGAAATTTGCTAGGTGTGGGACTGAGACTCAGACAATGACCAGATAGACACAACACCTGTGTGGGGAGGGAAAGGGTCAGGGAGGCGCCTGGATACATTCTCAAGGTGTAGCATGCAGTGCCCTCCTCAGTAATGCTAGTGGTGAACTCCTTCAGGCAGTCGACAGGAAAGATGGTATTCAGGAGCTCAGAGGTGCAGATTGGAGCAAGAGGTCAGGACCATGAGACACAGTCTGGGCTTTGTGTATTGAGGGAAAGAGAGAAGACATAGTGTGCATATTTATAAAGCACGCCATATGCCACATGTTCAATGCAATATGCTATTTTATTTTTATCTCTTCTTCAAAGACAAGGAAAATGTATTAATTAGTATATCTACTCATGTACATGCCCATATATTTATGCGTGTTAATATAAAGTGTTTATGTATGGAGAAACTGAACTTTAAATAATTTTAATTTCTTGGACCTCAGGCCTTGATGGACCCTGGTCCTCTTGAAGTATCTCCTAGAATTTGAAAACATAGGTTGAGTTAACTCTTTCCTGAACTGTTTAGGACCAAAGATGGCTTGATTTCAAAATGTTTTCTTTCATTCACATAATGAGATAGATACCTTGGAGGTGAGACCCAAAAAACTCGCTTTTGTCTTATGTGCACCTTATGTGGAGATCTTGAAGGCAATTTTATGTGATAGTTTTAGTCCACCCATATTTTGATTATAATCCATCCTATGAGGTCAAATGAAAATATTTCCACTTGTGACATCATATTACTACTTTAAAATTTTTAAATTTTAAATCATTTCAGATATTTCAGTTTAGAATGGCCATCCTGTAGTTTTTCCTATTATAGACTAATTATAAAAATGGTTTTGGAAAAAGAATATGCTCATAATCTTCTGTTCAATAATAAACCCTTTTTAATATTTTTTCTTCTTCTACATATAATGAGTTTATTTTCTAAAGATTTGTTGTGTTTTGTTTGTGAACAGGGTCTCATTATGAAGCCCATGCTACCCGTAATGCATGTGGAGCCTGTGCATGCAAACCCTGCTCTAGGAAAATAATTGGAGACAAGATGTTTTATTCTTTTAAAACTGATCATACACTACATGAGAGACTTTGGGCCAGCGTCCCTGGCTGCATTGATGAATGAAGCAGGCTTACCCTTATGCACTTAATTGGAAGAGGGCAGTCATTAGAACTGAGTGGCACCAATGCAGGTCTCACAAGAATTGCAAAGGAAAGAAATAAGAGCATGGTGGGAAACAGATATCATTTCAGGATGCAGGAAGGGCAGAATGAATTGAATCCTGGATTTGTGCTGTTACATTCACTCATTCATTCATTTATTCAATACCTATGCATACTTGCATACTGGGTGTGTATCAGGGTTCTCTCTGAATATTTGGATGTAGCTGTAAGCAAAACAAAGCCCTGGGCTCATAGAAGCACAGGGAAGGTAATAGGGCAGGGACGAGTTTCATTTCCTTTGCTCTGACCTGACCTCAGTTCTATTGACAATTCAGATGTGTGTTCTATATACACATGTGACACTTACCTTCAGCAAGGCAAGGCCATTGTCTTGGTGGTCTAAGAGGTGGCTAGGATGGACACTGATGCCATGGATCCCCAACGTCATCTAGGATGGATGGACACTGATGCCATGGATCTCCAACGTCGTCTGGTACGTGTGGAGTGAGTGGTGTCACTAGAAAGTGCACAGTCCAGTGCAGACCCTTGACCACGGGCTCTAAGTCAGACTTGAGCCACAGGCTGCACTGGCTGAGGGAAATGACAGATGCAATGTTCAGAGATGTAGGGAAACGAAGCCCAGCTATGTCAAGCACCCATCTGTCATGAAAGACGATAGCATCATCCTTACCTGCCACACCTCCCTGATTCTTCTTGACAGACCATAGGTCACCTTGCTTTTTTTTTCCAGCCTGTCATAGTATTAGCCAATAATAACTTCAGAGAACTTAAATTACAATTTTAAATGATTTGTAGAGTTGATGATTAATATATCTATTTTGAAAAGAAAGATATCATCTTGATATATCCTCTATGAATAACAGACTAGTAAACATTTGTCACCCAAGGGTCCTGGTCCTGCCTCCACCTGAGATCCCCTGAATGTTTGCCAACCATCTTTACAGCCCTAGAGGCTTGTAAGTTTATCACAAGCTCCCATTTACCCTACCTTCCTACCTTGCACTTTTTCAAATTTATGGCTTCCATTTCTCATTAATTATTGTTACATGTGCATATACATTGGTACACATGTATAACCCTAAATACCTTTTCAGTGTGTATAATGTTACTCATATGTATGCTTACAAGGCTGACTATTTGGTATTGGGCAGCCAATTAGTGTACTCTCCCTGGAGAAGACTATTTCTCTCTTTGTCAGTATTTCTTTTTTTTTAAGTTTTTTTTTCCTTTATTTTTTATTTCTTCAAGTTACATCTCAATCGCAGTCCCCTCCCTATTCCCCCTCCAGTCCCACCCTCCCACCCTCAACCCCCCATCCTCTTCCCTTTTTTTTTTTCTTTTAAGTTTAAGGTATATCTTATTTCCCCCTACAGTTTCTCCTTTCAGCCCAACAAATGGCTCTTTCTCTTATAATAATAAATACAATACAGTACAACAGAGGTAATTAAGCCACAGTTATGAGGGTTATATGGCTTAACGTACATTCCCAATGACCAGTCCATATGTATTTGGTACCTGACTTTAACATTCTACTATCTAAACATCTCCATGAGTTTAAAGTTCTATGTCTGACTCAACATTCATACTAATTGCAACACAATTTTAAAAGTATCTTCTTAGATGTATAACACTCTCTTGACTCCTAAACAACTCAAAATTTAATTATGAGACTTTATCTATCTGTTCTTCAATCACCTCAGAGACCTGAGAGGGATAAATATATCTGATTTTATAGGAAGTACAGGGTCTGCAGCTTCCCAAACTAACAAATGACATACCAGTGGCTGCCTGGACAGTTCCCATTTTCTCTCCATACATTACAGCATCGCTCTTCAGTCGTTTGGCCCTGCTTCTCTGACAGACATTGATTGTAGAGCAGGGGTTATGAAGGACTTACCTACCCTGTCTTGGCAGAGCTAGGCTGTTGACTTACCTGCTTCCAGGTTTTGTCCTTTTTGGACAGCATTCTGTCTACAGTTGGAGCAAGGGGCTTTTCCTACCAAGAGATAGGCTTGCGACTAATTCAATCATCTCCCACTGGAGATTCTTCGATGCTCATCTTCTACTTGGAGGAGAATAGGGGGTGCTGTCAGCAGTTGATATGTCTTGATATAAAAAAAATCTAAAGTTACGAAAACATCTTTGAATGCCATATTCTGCAGATCTCTTGAGGTTTTTGAAGAGGCCCTATCTATCTCTTATATTAGGGTAAGCAGATGTTGCTTGTCTCTTAACAGCTTTATTTCTGATTAGCTTAGCAAGTAACTATAATAGGCTGTCATAGTACCTAACAGAATGACTGGCTTGCATAACCATTAGTTTGCATTTCTTAATTATCCTAAACAGTTCATGACAGTTAGTAGTAAAAGGTCGAAACATCACATTTCATTTTTTTTTCTTTACCTCCTAACCCTTCCATCCCATTTCTCTTAGTTGCCTACTATTCTTTGTGTAGGGTTGAGGCCTTGTGGTCTTTTTAAAAATTAATTAATTAATTTTACATTTATTTATTTCTTCAAGTTACATCTGAATCATAGTCCCCTCCTTCCTCCCCCTCCCGGTCCCACCTTCCTATCTGTTTTTTTTTTTTTTTTAAGGTGTATCTTTTACCCCCAACAAGTCCTCCTTTTAGTCCAATAAAAGGCTCTTTTTCTTATAACAATAAATATAATGCAAACCAATAAGAATGATTAGGCCACAATTATGAAAATTATAAGGTATAACATACATTCCCAGTGTCCAGTCCATACATATTTGGCAACTGATATTATTATTCTATTATCTATCTATTTCAATGAGTTCAAAATTCTATACCTAAGTCAGTTTCCATCCTAACTTGCTTTACCAACTTAAAAACACCTTCTTAGGTTTGTGGTCCTTCTTCTGTCTACTTTGGCATGTCTATTGTTGTTGCCTTTGTTCATCTCAAGTTTAAGCAGTTATGCTGGTGAAACTTTCTGGGTGTGGCTTCTAATATTAGTAGGAGACACAATCTCACAGCAAACTTCCTGGTCCTCTGGCTCTTACAATCTCTCTGCCCTCTTTTCTGCATTGTTCCCTGATCTGTAGATACTGGAGTTGTTTTGTAGGTGTATACATTGGGACTGGGATCCACAACTGTGCATTTTGATTGGTTGTGATGTACTACTGGACTCCATCTGTTGCAAAGAGATGTTTTCTTGATGAGGGATGACAACAACACTTATCCATAGGAATAAGTACAAATATTTAAAATGTAGTTAGGAATATGCTGGCTTAGTAAAGTGGTGGTTGTATATTTTTCTTCAACATATAAGACTTCACTAGCCTTGAATAGTTGGCTAAGTTTCCAGTACCAGGCATGATTTCTCTCTTTTTGAGCTAGTCTTACATTCAGTTAGAGAGCTGTTGGTTACTACCAAAGTATGTTTGCCATTATTGTACTCTTTTGGCTGTTTTGCCATGGTGATCATTGTTTTGGTTCATAGGTGTCATAACTGGAAAGGACTGTTGTTGGTTGCTTTTCCCTTTGGAAGCTTGCATAGTGTCTTCTGGTACCATGAAAGTTAGTCCTCAGGAAGGAGGCATTCAAGGCAGTTCCAGCTCTTGAATTTATTCTTCCTCTGGGCCCTGCGTCTAAAGAGATTTACTTGAAGGGAAGCAATGGGGACTTACATTCCACCTCTGAAGGGCAACCAAGGGCAATAACAATAGCCTGTAAATTCTGGGAACTTTTTGGACAACCTCATCAACAACTAAGGGGGCTTTTCATGCCTGGTGTTGGGATTTAAGTGGTCTTTGGCTCTTAGAAGGAGTATTGTCATCCCACTAAGAGTATATCGTTTAAACTATATATGTATATATTTTATAATAGAAGCCTTTGGCTTAGTAAGAAACAACTCCCTTAACCCCTTCTGGACAAGTGGAGATTAAAGAAGTGTAGTGAAAGCATCTCTTTACTGGCGTAGTTACACTGTCCTGGCAGGCCTGAGTAGGACATAGCATGGAAGGTCAGATGTGGGAAATGACTTAAATATTTGTTCCTCTGTTTCAGGGTCATTGACAGCCATTTAATCTGGGACAAGGGTCTTCATTACCAGTACGTGGGAGGGTGACAACTCTGCAGCTGATTCTGGAGGCCTTTTTTCTAGTTTCAGGGGTATGTACCTACCTTTAGGGGTGTGTTCCATTGGGTTCTATACTGTTTAGGCATGTGAGGCCTGGATTGCACTCACAGTTCTTAAAAGCAGATAGAATACTGGAAGGGAAGACAGAATATTTTCAAAACTCATGTTCACTTTTGTAAGTCTTAGTCTCCATCCAGGTTTATGCGGTGGTGGGTTGTTTATGAAGGAGCAGTCCTCATATGGCTCAGCATATCAGGGCAGACTGCATGGGTTCACGTCCTCTTTCACCAGTTTGCTGCCATGGTGCTTTAGCTAAATTACTTAACTTCAGTTTCCTCCTCCATGAAATGGGGTAGACATTGTCTTCTCCCCTATTGTTGAAAGAGTGGGATGCACTTAGAACAATGCATGGCACAGCAGAGTTGTTCAGTTTATGTTGGTGCTCATGACAATAGTATTGTTATTCCACAGCAGAGGTTTGAAGCGTGAATCTGTCTTTCAAAGCTTGAATCCCCATGAGTTAAATCCGCACTAAATATGGGTGACTATCATGCTGTTGCAGTGCACTGAGTACTGAGATCTCAGCTGGTGATGAGTGTGTACTGCTGTACACTCTAGCATGTTCTCATATCCTCTAGCTGTATTAACTGCAGCTCCTTACTCCTTTAGGAATGCACAGTAGCCCTCTTTGGACTTGAGGAATGCTACCAAGAATTTTCCATCTCAAGTGATTTCTTTTTCCAGAATAAAATAGATCATTAGCTAAATTTAGAACTAACTCAAGATCTGTCATAGAAGTTCTGAAGGAGAAAAATTTTAGCAATTTTTCTTAATGATAAAACTAAGTAACTGGGTAATTGAAAATTAACTTCAAATTGTTTAACCACCCTTTCCATGGACAGTGATGGTAAAAAGCACCTCTTTTTACTTTGCATGCTCTCAGCCGGTTTAACATTTTCATTACATTTTATTTGAACCCTTTACTACCCAGTCACCCAGTTCTGATGTTCATCCACTCCCTTGTTTTCTGACTGTTCTCTACATCATATTGGAGTGTTGGGGGGATTTCTATGCAAACTGAATTAACTGTTTCTTTACTGTGATCCTTACTAACAATCCCTGGAGTGATTAATGATCTGGAAGGTTTTGTAGAGTCATATATAACCTAGTGTGTTGGCCCTGGCTGCCACCAACTCTTTTCTGCTTGTTTGAATGGTGACTTACAGATTCATTAAGTGTTAAAGCCAAGAGAAAGATCTTTGAAGCTATGTGATCCTACTGTCTTATAGTAAAGCCTAAAGATGTAAGACTTTTATAAGTAAGATTAATTCAAACACTTTGTGCAAGAGCTGGGACTAACCTTTAATTCATTTAGTAACTGAGGAAGAAGAAAAGCAAACCCAAATTTTCTTTGCATAAGAACAAATGAAAAAGTATTGCCTTAGGTGCTCTCAGTTGGATACAATAACAGGTGAGCAGATAACAATAACAGAGTTTTCCAGTGCCCAGCCACTGCTTCCGTTCCTCTATTGGAGTGGAGAGTGTTGTAAACACTTGGGAGATGCTCTTTCAACTTGGCCATCTTGTAAAGTGAAGCACTTTGGGTTTTGACGTCTGTCTCTATCTATTTATTCATGTTTCTCAGTCATTCATCAAAAATAGGAATACCCAAACTATGCTGGACCTGAGTTACTTATGTATGCCTGAAGGGATAATCCTGGCCTTTTTGCCTTCAAGTAATTTATAGTCTAGCTAAAAGAGGCAGGAACATACAGAATACGATATAGAAATGTGTTAAAAGATCTCTGATATAAATATGGCAAGATACATGGAAGGCACAGTGGAAACTTAACTCTAACACAGGAAGTATGTGTGAAGACCCCAGGAGGATTTGGCAGGAATGAAACTGTGCCTTCCCAAAAGCGTTTACATTTTAAGGGGGATCAGTCAGTCCCAGGTATACTCTAGCGCACACACTCCGCTAGCCACAGAGGCTAGAGTGTGTGTCTTGAGTGTGTAGCTTCTGAAAGTGGTCCTGCTGGGGGACAGCATGGATGAAGCATGAGAAAAAATTTGTACCCTGGCCTGTGTGCCGTACGTAGCTTACGTCAGCTGCTCAGTTCGTTCATGGGTTCCTTTGTTCATTCATCCGAATTACTGCCGGATGCCAGGTACTGAAGATAGTACAGAGAGCAAAGACAGATGTGGTTGATGTTCTCTAAGAGCCTAGAGTCTATTATAGTACTTAAAACTAAATTTAATCAAGCAATGGATGCAAATGTAAAAGAACAAGGCCTGAGGAGCGCTGTCCATGGTGCTTTGAGAATCAAGGTTAAGTGTGAGGTTGGGAGGGGAAGTACAGTCAGCTGAGGAGCAAGGTGGTATGGCCAGGAGAAACCCGCTGCATGAGAGGCTCACAGTGAAGGCCAAGGGGAGGATATGGGAGCTTGGTGATGAGGCAGGAGAGGCAGGCAAAGATTCCTGTGAAATGGTTAAAGCAAAGGTGTGTGTTAGCTTTCTGTCACTGTTTAAAAACAACTGAAATAATGAACTTACAAAAAAGAAAGGTTTGTTTTGGCTTGCAGTTTCAGAGCTTTTAGTTCCTCGTCACTTGTCCCCATTGCTTTCTCCTCTTTTGAGGCAATTTACCATCATGGAAAAACACATAACAGAGGAAGTACTGGCCTCAGGGGAAGCAAAGAGAGAGGAAAAGGCCAATTTCCCATAATCCCTTTCTACAGCATTTTCCAAATTAAACTCTTCACACTAGACCCTACTCCACCTCCACAGACTAGCAACATGATCAGCTTTGGTTTTCAAAAGTGATGCTGTAGGACCAGGGTTGGGGGGGGGGGGGCAGTTCAGGTCCATGGATCCTGAGACAACATGCTGCACAGGCAATTTGGAATTGTGTGGAGTTCAGGAGTACATGAGGACTGGTCTGTAAATTGGTGAGCAATCCTCATTTGGAACACATCTGTAACTGAAGGCATAGAGAAGGGAAGTGTGCAATGAGAAGAACAAGAGGCTTTGAGTGAGTCTGGAAGAACTCGAGCATGTAGAATCAGTAGAGGATAATAAACCTGAATGGAGCGTGTGGGGTTGGAAACTTGTTAGTTGTACAAGTCAGGGACAAGTAGACTTCAAGACTGTAAGAGTGTAGGCTGGAGAGGTAGCTCAGTAGTAAGAGCACAAGCTGTTCTTCCACAGGTCCTGAGTTCGATTCCTAGCAGCACCCACATGGTGGCTCACAACCATCTATGATAAGATCTGATGCTTTCTTCTGGCATGCAATGTACATGAAGACAGATCATGAAATAAATAAATACATAGATAGATAGATAGATAGATAGATAGATAGATAGATAGATAGATAGATCTTATTTTAAGATGGTGAGAGTAACCAACATGTCAAAAACTACCATGAAACTATAAAATGATAGACAGCTGTCATACTTAGCAACATGAAGGTCTGTAGTAGCTATAGTCGGAACGGATTGTTTTAGGGGACAGAAAGAAACTTAAGAGTGGGTAGAGAAAAAGAGGGACTAGAGGAAATGGAGATCATATAGTGAATTTGAGAAAGGAAAGAGATGAGATCATAGTTGGAGTGAATGGGCAGATCAAAAGAAGTATTTTTTTTTTAAAGGATGTTGTCTTGCATGTATGGGAAAGTAAGAAGAAGGCTCCAGAAAAGTAGAAGCAAGTTGGCTTTTGGAGTTTTGGAAGAGAGATACACCTGGGAACAGTATTTCTGAGATGGCAGGACACCTTTCTGTTCAACGCTGAAGGAGAAAGGTCAGACTGAACCAGTCATGGACCAAAGTTGTAGAAATCTCAGTTGACCCACTGAAAGGTGATGTAATTCTAACCTGGTAGCTTCTGTTTTCTCTCTGAAGTACATACAGGGACTCTTTTCAACATTAACAGGTCAGAAACTGGGCCACAGTGGAGTGGGGAGAAACTGGGGGCACTGGAGAATATCTGGGGTGGCTGGGGGAGCATATGGAAAAGTGGGCTGATCGAGAAACAATATATAGAATACAGGCCTGTTGGAAGTGGGTGCTGGGGCGGAGGGTGGGCCTAGAACAAATCCCTCCTTGCTGTCTTGGGACATTAGTGTGATACTTTCTCACTGGACTTATCTTTGACATAGATCTAAACCACTCTCATTTTCTCTGCTCTCGTGCCATGGATCATCCACCCATTTTCACAACTCGATTTTGTTCCGGTCTTCGTCCCTGGCTGCTCTTTTTACTTTTGACTGGGCCTTTCCTCTCTTCTACTTTTCCTGTCCTTCCAACACATTGCCTAGAACACTGTTCTTGCTGTTCTGAATGCTTGGTTCCTTCAGTTTTGCAGAGATTTCCCTGTGAAACATAGCAAGCAGGTCAGGAGATACAAAACCGCTGTAATACCCCAGTGCTGTGGGTCTTTTTTGTTCAAACCGCATTATGGAAGTGACCACTCACCCTGTCCTCTTCCAAAGCTGCAACTGCCCCTGATGTAAAAGGAGGCAGTGTTTACCAAGCTCATGCCCTCAGCTGGCTTTTGACTAACCTAGGAGCAGAAGTTTGTATTTCACTCATGTTAAAATGTAATTTTCCTTCAGTGGTCAAAACTTCATAGTTAAGAAAGTGTTGCCAAAGGGTCACTTTTGAAACCCTTGTGTGAGACGCAATTGGCACATGCCCTGGTCAGGAGAGAGACCCTCCAGTCACATGTTCTAGGTTTGGATGTTGAGCCAGCCAGTGACTGGATAATTTATAGTTTCATTGTATTCCACTTTTCTTCTCTGTAAAATACACAGAATGCTTGCCCTGTCACCTGGTGACCACAGGATTGAGTGAGTTCATTCTCATGGACCTTGTAGAACTGCACCTGACACATAATGAACACTTCAGCATCTTATTTGTGTATCAGCTTAGATTCAGTGCTGTGGCCTCCCAAGTCTCTCATTGTCTCTCCTGCCACTTGTTGACCACTTCATTTAGGACACTCCTTGGATTTGTTACATAGAGCTCTGGAAGTTGGTTACTTTGCACCTTGTTTTTCACAATGTATATGTCAGTCCACAATAATAGTTTATAATATATGACAATTTGTGTTATCTATCTATGCAATAACCAGTTTGTGTATAATGCAAAAATTACTTTGCATTACACATGCACATGCACGTGCACACACATCTTTGATGCTGGGAGCATCTTCAGCCAAGTTGGCACTGATAAAAGTATTTGTTTTTAGCCATTTTAAATCATTTAACAATGAAATAAAATTTTTGAATTTAAAGTCTTACTATAGTATGTTTGAATTTGGGGTGGAATCCTTTATTGTGGGAATGTAGCATTGTTCAAAGCTGCATTGCCCTTCCTTAATTAGACAGGCCTGCCTCCCAGCCATCCAAGTCAGCCCTCTGTAGAGTCTTTTATCAGTGATGATTTGGGAAATGTTTTCCCCTGAGAGCAAAAGCAATCCACTGAAGAAAGGGTGGAAAGAACTGGAAAGCTTAAAATAGCCAAGAAAAGAGATGTGGGAAACCCTGTGAAGAGACAGAAGCTGATGCAATCACAGGGCAAATTCTTCATTCCTCCCAGCCCAGAGCATTTTTTCTGAGTGCCAAGAGAGATAAGAAATCCTGGCAAAAGAGCAATGAAGATATCTTTGAAATGATTTGAGGGGAGCCAAAGACAGGCGTGGAGCTGAGCTGAAGCAGGTCCCATCCAGCAAACCTCCATTTCTCCAGAGCTTGTGTTTGCACCTAGACATGTCCACCTGTTCACTTGGGAGGCAAAGAATGGACTGTCTCCTGCCATGTGGGGAGCACCTCATTGTCCACTCTACATGGCCCTGTCCATAGCCCGTATTTGCTATCCTCCTGTGCCCCCATCCTCTCTTCCCCTTTGAGCCTCCTCCCTCTTTGGTACATCACCATAAGTCTTTTAGTCCTTGTCAGTCACCAGCTTCCCTCAAGCACTGCCCTCCTCAGCCCTCCTTACCCCCCACAGACCTCCTCTGCCCCATCCCTCCTCTCCTTAGCCTTCCTCTTCTACCCAACTCTCCTTCCCCCACTTCCACCTTCTGCCCCTCACCCCTTCTTAGCTCCAGCCCTGCTCTGTGGCCTCATCCTTACCTTCCCCCATCCCTCTTTTATCTTTAAACCCCCTTCCCCACATCAGCCCTCCTCTTTATCCATCCCTCTTCCTCTCTCATCTCTCCCCCTTTATCACCCACTCCTCCTTTCTTCCTCCTCTATCCCACCCCTTCTTTTCCTTCAGCCCCACTCTGCCTTCATACCCCTCCCCTTCATCCCCCTCCTTTGTAGCCATCTGCATTGCCTTCCTAGCACTCCTCCTCTACCTCCCCACCCTTCCTCCTCCTCGGCTCCCTCCTCCCCTACCCCTCCTCCTCTGCCTTCACCCCTCCTTCCTTCTCTATCCCATCCCCACTACCCTTCACCCCTTCACCCTCCCACCCCCAGCCCTCCTCATCATGCTTGGTAAGCACAGCTCCTGTGTTGACAGCTTCACTGAGAAGCACAATCTGAACACAAATTAAGTGGCAGCTGTGAGCTTTCAAAGAAGGGTTTTTTTTCACATTAGAAATGGAGAACTTAATATCTCCTATATCAGTTCACTCTGAGTTTCGTGGAATACTTTCATCTCTATGCTAATTTTATGCTGAAAACAGAAACTGCTTGTGTAGAATGAACAGAAAAAAGCTGGAAGTCAAAGACCATCCAAGGGGCTGAAAATCCAATGGACCCTTCCTTCCTTCCCATAGAGGAAATGTCCTCCAAGCAGCCAAGGCTGCCCTCGGGCAGGACAGGAGCAAGGGCTTCCCCCAGGCCTGGGAAGTGTGGACATTCCCCTACAGATTCCAATCTCAGCATTGACTGCTTATTGATTGATCAAAAATACATCTTCTCAACAGCACAGTGTGGCCTAGAAATCATGACTGAGTTTGAGTAAGTCGACCGTGGTTTGTGCTTGGCTCTGGAACCCTCACCTCAGTCATCTTTGCACTATGAGAACCAACATGGAAGCTTCCTCAGGACGGGCATTGTATCAGTATCAATGAGTATGTGTGGCTCTGCTCTCTGCAGGTCTGCATGGGTCTGCTTACAGTAGTCAGGACATCTGCAGGAAGAAAGGATGCATTGTCTCATTGATGTTGTTTGCTTGTTTTTGTTCAGTCTTGTCAGTTCTTACTTCCTGTTTCCTTTCTTACACTGAGAAGCATTTTTGGTTTATTTAAAGAGACAATATGTGGTGAAAGAGGAGTATGCTGGAGGCTTCTAGAACCAGAAGAATAAAATTACAGAAGGTTTCTTTCAACTTTGAAGAAAACTTAGGAAGATTAGAAAGGAAGAACGCTTGACACATAAGCAAAGTCAGGTGGTCACTTGTGGGCTATTGTCCTGAGGATGACCACCCAGTTCTCAGCTGGCTCGAATGCTTAGGGCTTCCCTCAGAGTCCCCTTTCAGTACCAACATCTGGAGCCTCAGCTCACATTGGCAGAGAGAGAGTTGAAGTGCACAAGGGTACATAGAGGCGGCCTGGCCACACTGTGGTCCCTGCTGCAGGAATGCCAGCAGAGCCGGCGCATATGGGCTGTAATTCAGTCCACACATCCCTAAGACTTTGGGATGAGATTCAAAGTACAGAGATATAGGTATGTGCAGCTGAGGTGCTTGGCTGCTCCTAAGAAGACAGCCCACTGAATTCACTTTCTCCTCACTGGGAAAATCCAAGCCAGAACCACACTGCTATATTAGCAACCCAGAAGAGAAAGTTCATGAAGCTACTCAGAAAAATAATGGATATGTTTTGTTGTCATTCTTTTAAGTACTCTCTCAGAGGTTTAACTTAAGAGTATTGCCTTTCTAGTTTTGTTTTTGTTTTATTCACAAAATAAAATGGGTAAATGAAAAGCCAGGCAACAGCCTGCAGGTGAGAGCTTCCTGTTTCCTCTCTCTAGGAATTCGAGGTTAGGTACTGGTATAGTTGCGTCTTGAGAAGTTTGAAGAGGATTGCTAGAGACTGGTGTTGAAGAAGCCCTATATGGGGAAGTGCACAGTGCTTCATGGTCCAATCTGGAAGGAGGAATAGCAGTCCATGGACTCCCTCTAGAATGCTGTGCTCATTTAAAAGGCTGTGGAGTTTGATTGATTGCATTCAACTAGCCCTAAAATACTCTGGGTTCCTCCTGTCTACAGTGGCCTGGATTAGGGATGGTGGGTTACACAAAGAGTCTGGTAACTCCCTTAGCCTCACACACTCGCTCCTTATAAAGGGACACAGTTAAGCTGTCAGCCTTCCTTTGCTTGTGCACTTGACAGGTCACACAGCAGGAACGTAACTAAGTACATACTGTCTGGTAAGGGCTGCTGCAGCTCCTCAGGTGCACTTTGAGTTGAAAGGGTGCTACCTAAATGCTCCATGAATCCACTTCAGGAAACAAGCCAGCCTGATTGTACAGGAACAGGAATGACTTCTCTCCTGTACAGTACTTAAAGTGCCAGGAAACCTGCCAGCTGCAACAGCAATTCATTAGTTAGGTTATGCTGGGTTCCTATGGACCAGGCATGTGCAATTCAAAGAGACAAAGTGAGTAGAGTAAGATTAAGATTGTATCTAACAAAATCAAACTTTAAAATAGAAAAAGAAGTTTCATTTGACATTAAGAAAAGAGAATCCTATAAAATATCAAATATGGAGCCAGCAGCTAAAATTCACAGAATAACAAAATATCAGAGCAAGACAGGCCCCCTAGAACAGTCTGTCCAAATCAGTTATTCTCAGGTGGCGATGCCAACACACTTGGCCATCCTTCTCTTTGGCAGTGTGTGTAGTATGGAAATGCACCTTAACATTACTGGGTTGGGAAAGACAGAAGCCATTTTCTCTAAAGATACTTTGGTGGCTGCTGAAAGCCTCCTAGAGCATAAGAAACACTTTGTAGTGTTGATGTGCAATATGTCTGGTGGGGGGGGTCTCCTGAGCTGCAGGGGCTTTCCACTGTGTCCCATGTCATGTTTGGCAGCCTGTGTTCCTTTAATGTCTACCCTCGGAGCGCTTCTCCTTGCTGTTCCTCTGCCTGCCCCTTTCAGAAGTCTCTGCACTCTGACAGTAAATAGCTCAGAAAACAGATGAGAGGTGTGTAAATTTACCTTTTTCCCCTAGGGATGATCTGGGTTTTCCAAAGCTTCTGTTCTGTTGAGTTTCATTTCTAAACAGTGATAACTTGCTTTTATAATGCAAGTTTCGTCTTCTGTTTCATATGCATTTTTCTAAGCAGCCACGTGAGAAAATATTTAATTTATTTTTACTCTTGTACTATTTGATGGCACATAAATGAAACTGTACTGTTTCAGAGTCATTGGAAACTTGGTGGATACCCAAAACAGTTTCATTGTTGTACAGATGGGCATGGGTCAAGGAAGGAGCTAGTCTGTTTCAGTTCTAACAACCAAAGACACCAGAGTGAAAGGAATCACTGAAATTTATTAACTAAATGCATTGGTGTTTACTACATGTTTTTTATGGCTTCATTCAGACAGACCACTTCTTGTTTTTCTTCATTTAGGGACATTCAAGGCCCAAGTGGATGGCTTTGAAGGCATCTCTAAGTGTAATTCTGGCTTCCTTTTCATGGGTGTATAAGCTTTAACAGGCTGCATAAGGTCTCTAAGCTACAAGGTGATGGTAATGATGGTGATTCTACACAGAATTTTCGAGAAGTTTCTAGCCTAATAAGATACCTTCCACTGTGTCTACAATACAAGCAGACATTTAGTCTTCTTCCTCAAAAGAGAAGGGAATTCTGATGTGGAAAGAAGTCCTGAGTCATTTATTAACATCAAGCTAGCTACGGTAATGTGGCCTTTGGTAGCATGGACTTCATTGATGGTTCTCAAACATTATGCACCTTGGCTTCCATCAACAGATCCTGTAAGAAAAAGCTAGAAGAAGTTAGTCACTACAAGCACATTAGTGAACTTGTTTAGATCTTGTCCATTGTGGCCCTGGAAGCCTCTGTGAGAAATTCCTTAAGAATTCAGTGTAAGAGAATTTAGCTTCTCTTCATCGTGAAGTTAAAGTTCATATTGAGCATTTTGCCCTGAACTGTTCTTGGTCTCTTTGCCTGGGGAGAGACACTGCTGATTCTGTGTCAGTCTTCATGGCTTGCAATTAGCATTTCTCTTCCCCCGGTCTCAACAGTACTAATGTTGACTCTGCACATTTTATCCAAGGCTGATAAATAGTATCATAGTTACCACTCCAGAAGTAAACACCTCCCTTGAAACCCTAGCATCTGTGAGCTCCCAAGAATTGAGTCTGTTGGAAAAAAGTACCTGTTACCCAACAAACACCTCATCAGTCACAAGAGAACCAGGCCTGGGTCTAATGCCAGGTGAATGAAGGAGAGACTGAACTGGCTTAAGAGCCATTTCTGAGTGAACACTTGCAGATGACTTCACATGCCCATATGGCTCATGATCTTTGAAATGGATGAGAAAGAAGTGGGCAGAAGTGAGCTGGCAAAGTGCCAGAACCACTCCCTTAAGCTGATTCTGTTTATCATCAAGCATTTGATTATATACTTTCTTGTGTTAGCCACTTTAAATCCCCCATGAGAGTGAAACAAAGTGTAAATTTATGAAAATCAAACATAGCAGGTTAATGATGTATGCACCTAAGGTTGGGTATTATTATTATACATTAGTACAAAAGGGGCATTCAGTGGCCAAAGTTGGCCATAGATAGTTTTATCATTGGACAAGTTATATTTAGTTTTTTTTCACTCAATATAAATCAACTGCAATCAATTAATTGATATGCGATAGGCAGCATATACCACTAACCAATGCAGAAACTGTGCCTTGAGAAATCATTTATTCTCAGGGCTTATGTCCCAACTAAAGTTGTAGCCTCCAAAGAACAGAGCCCATGTCTTATCTAAGTCTTTGTTTTTACCATATGTGGTCCACAACTTGTGGGCAAGAATGTGTAAAAGATGACTAGATTAAATCAACTGAAAGAAGTTCATACGAACTCACAGAGACTCAAGCAACAATCACAGGGCCTGCACGGGTCTACGCCTCCGCATATATATTATAGCTTTCAGTGTAATATTCTTAGGGGATTCCTGAGTGTGTGAACAAGTGGGTCTCTGATTCTTGTGCCTTCTCTTGGGCTCTTTTCCTTCTGTTGGCTTGCCTTGGCCAACTTTGATGTGAATGACTTTGCTTTTATTTTACTATATTTTATTTTGCTATGTTTTCTTTTGTTGTTATCTCTTAGAAACCTGTTCTCTTCTAATGAAAGACAGAAAGGGAGTGGATCCAGATGAGAGGAGAGGTGGGCAGGAGTAGAAGGAGGGAAAACTGTAATCAAGATATATGGTATGACAAAAGAATATTTTCAATAAAAGGGGGGGAGATTTTTTTAATGGGAATATATGTCAAAATAATGAAATGTAGACTATCATAATATTTATAAGAGATGGCCTGTTGGACAAGTTGTCTTTACATCTAGGTGCTTCAGAAGCAGACATTGTGCTAGCCAACAGCTCCTGTGTGATGCCCTGTTTTTATATGTAGTAAAACTTGAGTCCTCACTACTGGGTCTGTCTCTGAAGCCTGCTTAGTATTTTTTCTTTTCAAAAAAAAAATGTTATGTTTATTTATTATTTCAGGTTACATCTCTATCACAGTGCCCTCTTTCCACCCCTCCCAGTCCTGCCCTCCCACCCTCTACCCTCAAATATTTTTTAAGATTTATTTTATTATTTTATGTGTATGAGTGTTTTACCTGCATGGATATCTGTGCACCACGGGTGTATCTGATGCTCTAGGAGGCCAGAAGAAGACATCAGATCCCTTGGAGCTGAAGTCACAGACAGCTGTGAGCAGCAATGTGGGTACTGGGACTCAAACCCATGTTCTCTGGAAGAGTAGCCGGTGCTCTTAACCTCTGGGACATATCTCCAGCCCCCTTTTCCTTCTTAACACACACCATGTGTTTCTATTTGGTATATTCTCTCCAAAAACATTTGATTTTTCACTGTCCATGCTTTTAGCCATCCCTGTTCTCTTCATATTGCAAGGCTCAGCTGGGACACTTCACAGTGAGTCTTAACTGAATTCACAGGTACCTGGAATGGTTTTATTTTTGGTGTCCTGTTAATCCCCATCCAAGTCTTTGAGGAGTCTGGCTAACTTTGTAATGATTGGAGTGTCCTCACACTAAAATAATGAGTGTTGGTGAACTCATTATGGTAAATCCTTGGGTAATTATTCTCTGCCACAGTTAGGGGACTTAGGGTAGCATAAGCCAAAATTATTCCAATTGAAGACAAGCCTGAGGTCGATGCTAGGGTTAAATGTAATTCATTTTCTGTGTGTTTATTAGAGTTAAATTTAACTAACTTAGGGCCTGATGCTGGGCCAGCAGCCGAGGAGGAGAAGGTTTCAGTACTATGAGTTCAGAAAGAAACATGAGACTCCACAGCTGAGCTTGCAGAATGTGACCCAGGAGTTACTCCCACTCAGTCTGTGGTGGGCTAATGACTCACTGAGGTATGAATTGGTATGGTCCAGTGAGAGGGAATCTGAGCGTTAGGTTGGAACTCTACCTAGCTCTTTCTTCTGTTTCACTCATTCCTCAGCAGAGGAACCATGATGGCCAGAGTTGGTGATGTGAACGCATTGTCAGCAGATTATGGGCTCCCTACCTTCATGCCCCCTTCCTTTCAATACAGTGAGGCCCATTTGGGTGTTCATTCTTCCTAGGCCTTCCACCTCTGAAAGGGGTTACTATGGGACAGCTGTGAAAGGAGCAGCATGTGTCTTCACAATGCACACTCTTTAGAACAGCCTTTGTACTCCCATTCACAAGAAGACAAGAGGAAGAGGACGAGAACATTGATTCCATAAAATCCATAGCAAATCTAATAGTCCCCTTCACTGTAGTATCCAGAGGCCACCCAAAGACTCCAGGGAGAGACAGTTGCTCCACCACACAGTACCTGGTCATATCCTGTTTATTCAGTCCCAGAATGGCAAATCTTACCTTGGCAGAGGGTTCTGATTCTAAACCTTAGTACCCAGGCTCTTCTGAAAACTCTTTTCTGTTTTACCCAGTCTTGAGAGGAAGTACAAGATGACTACTAAACGCGATGGGTAGTGTACACTTCAGGGGTGTAGCTGGATTCAATGCAAAGATTTAACTGAACCTTAAGAAAGTTCAGGGCAAAAAGAATAAAGGTTTTTGTCTATCCACTCCATCTCCCTGCAGCCCCTCTACCTGCCCTTAAAAATAGCATACGGACCAAAGGTTCCCAACCTGTGGGTTTCGGCCACTTTGGGGGCCACATATCAGATATCTTGCATATCAGATGTTTACATTACAACTAATAAGAATAGCAAAATTACAGTTATGAAATAACAGTGAAATAATTTTATGGTTCGGGGAGTCACCATAGCTTGAGGAACTATATTAATGGGTCACAGTATTAGGAGGGTTGAGAACCAATGCTGTAGAGCATACCTGATACTGAGTCATTGCTCAGTGAGACCCAGAATTGGACTGCACCTGAACCTGTCAACCAGGCCACAGTAGTTGTAATGGAAGCTGAGATTGGTTGTCACTAGTGACATGTGTTCCTCTCAGCTCTTGTGCTAGAATTTGAAGGCAGCATATTTTGCCTTTATAGCAAATATAACTTTGCATAATGATTATAATGAAGCGAGTTGGGCTACTGCTATTAATGTATCCCTTTGGTGGCTTACACTGTGACACAGAATTTCTAGCCACTTATCAGGAGAAGATTTGAATTATTAACATGACTCAAGAGCCATGAAGCCTATCACTATGAAGGATCCCCCTGTGCAGCTTGAAGTTAAGTCCCCCACATCTATGCATCTCCCCTGTGTCCTAGAACTGTGGTACACATTGAGGGGACAAATGGCTGAATAATCCTAAAAGAATGTGAGAGAAAACAAACCAAATAAGGAAGTTCCGTGCAGGTCTCATGTACGTTTCCAAATCCCGGCTGCTCATCATAAACACAGAAGCCCCATCTAATTTTGCCAGCACATATTTGAGGGATCCATGGTGACTTTGGAACTGAAGTGAGCTGACTCTGCCTACAGATTCTGAATCTCTATCTTTGTCAACAGCAGCTCTCAGTTAAGACTCTGTTTCAGCTCCTTCCAGGGGCCTTCCATGGCAAGTCACAAGTTTGGCCCTGTCTTCTACAGTGCAAGCATCTGGGGACACAAGAGCTGATCTGTGTTAGCAAGGGTGCAGTTGCAGTGGTTTTATTTTCTAAATGGGACTTGAGCAGCAAAAAATCCTCCCTGACACCTGTGCAGAATTCAGCTAAATGTATGCTGTTTGAATTTATGCCAGTTCTAGGGAAATGAGGGACAGAAAGAAGAAACATGGGGGCTTCCCAAGAAGTGAAATTGCTTCACTACTGTGTCGATGACATTTATCTCTGATGAGCACACATTTAGAGACAGTGTAGGACAGAGATCCTAACTGCCAACTTAGTACACAGGCCTACGTGCATGGCATACCAGCACCGTGATCTCAGTCTCTGAACAATTGGATTTGTCTGGATTATGGGATTAATTTGAGATATAGATGCACAATATATGTGAGATATATAGCCTTCCAGGAAACTAGAAAGTTAGACAGCTCATCTCTGGATGGGCAAACAATGGTCTTTAATTATATTGCTTATTTAACTTCAAATCATCTGTATGAATTATTGTATAGTTTTTCAGCCCAACCAAACACTAAGCAGAATGTTAAACTGAAACCAAGGGATGATTCTCCCAAAGATTTATGTATGTGTTATATTCAAACACTGACTTTAAAACCATTCACCCTGAAGATATATCCTCCTTTTCCTTTTTTCAGTTTAAAAATGACTATTTTCATTTAGTACATTCTTTTAAGAAATCAAGGAATGTGGGAAGAAAAACAGGAAGAGATAGGGTGGGAGCAAAGGGATGGAGGGAGGAAGGGAAGACAAGAGGGAGGAAAGAAGAGAAGAGAAAGGAAAAGAGGGCAGAGGGGGGAGGAGACAGAAAGGAAAGCAGAAAGCGGGCAGGCAGGTAGAGGGGGAGGAGACAGGAAGGAAAGCAGGCAGGCAGGCTGAGCTGTAAATCAGAGAAACTGTCAATAGACTCACCCAGTTCCTTTTAATTTGCCTCTAAACCTCACATTGGGGGCAGCCCAGATAGCCCACTTTTCTCCATTTCTTTATCGTCTTTTACAGCTAACATCCTTATTAAGGGGAAACTGTATTGCTCGGGGGTTACTTCTAGTTGACCAGCACATAAGACACTGTTGACTGGACACCAGGAGGATGTGGACCCATGCAGAAGAAATATAGTCTTGGAGCTGGGAATTCTTTTCACTTACAGTTCTATGTACACGTGATTTCACTTGCCTAGGCTCAGATTATTAAGGCAGAATGTGTGTGAAATTGCTTTTGTCTCCTCATGTAGGAAGGCTTATAGCCTATATGAGATCAGTATTGCTCAGTTCTTCTGGAATAACTATTTTTGTCAGTTTCCACCATTATGAAGCATTTCCATAATTGGAACTGTGGTATTTTGTACTCGGGATTTTTTTAAAGCTGTTGTCTAGTCTAGTTAGTTCCTTCATTATGCACATGGAAATTTTGACACCAACACAGGCAAGGAAAGTGCCCAAGTCTAGTGAACACAGCTAAACCAAAGCCACCTCTCTTTTTTAGTTCTGTTTCTCAGTGATCTTCACATCAGATTTCCAAATAGTTGTGGGGAATTAAGGGAAAAGTATAAACATCTTTTAGAACTAGGTGTTTGATTCCAAGGTAAAGTACTTCCCTATCTAGTACACATAGGCCCTGGGTTCAACCCACAACACAGGAGAAAAGAAAAACAAATCCTCCCCCCCCAACAAAAAAACCCCAGAAAGTCTTACAGTCTGCAAAAATAAATGAAGATTAGAGGACCTACCCACCACATAAATCATTAGTCAACATTTTTAGAAGAAGGTATTTTATAAACTTACATGTATTTTACTACTGGATCAATAGAAATGCATGGCACTTATATGTAGATGAAAGATAGATGGAAAGATAGATAGATAGATAGATAGATAGATAGATAGATAGATAGATAGATAGA
>CAJQZJ010033130.1:3046518-3089798 GCA_907164525.1 Lophiomys imhausi
AGATAGATAGATAGATAGATAGATAGATAGATAGATAGATAGATAGACAGACAAACAGACAGATAGGAACTTCCAAGGCTTACTTGATAGATAAAATGATAAGAAAAAAATATGTAGGATTACACTGCCAAACAGGATAGGTCAGAAGATGGGTAGAGACATAGAATAAATAAAACCACATGGGTGGTTACATGTCATGCTCTGTCATCCCAGGGAGTTGGGGGAGAAAGGCACGATATGGTTATGTTTCCTTTCAATGGCAGTCTACAAGAGTAGTTGTGGTATGAAAGCCATGCATGCCACGGTGCTTGCATCCTGAAATCAATGGAGCTTTGTCTGCAGTAATTGTTTAGTCCTGAACATGTTCCTTACTATTCCATGCCTACCAAGTAAAGTGTTCAAAAGAGCTCTGCCAGGTTAGGATTGGTCATAGGACAAGTTAAGTGTCTCAGCTAGTGACCATCTAATCTGCTAGAGGGATAGCTCAGTGCTTCAGTACTTGCTGCTCTGGCAAAAGAACTGTGCTTAGTTCCCAGCAACCACATGACGGCTCACAAACACAGCTGTCTGTAGCTCCAGCCCCCAGCGCACTGATATCCTTTTCTGGCTCACTGAGCACTGCACATATATGGTGCTCATACAAACATGCAGGCAAAACACTCATGCATGAGATAGAAAAAAAAAAAAGATGGCTAGATATATCAGTGCTTCCAAGCTTCTCATATCATCCTTCATGTGGAAAGGCCAAGTTAGAAATATGAAGAGTAGCACAGTGTAAGTGTCTGGGAAAGCTGGTCCATCAAGACAAAGTAAAGCATTCAGAGAAGAAAATAAAATGAACCAGAACTAACCCATAAGTAAGCTATAAGTAGCATGCTGTTTTCATGGTACTTTTTATTGGGTAGCACCAGTGGAGTACACTGGTTTTTTTTTTCCCATGTGACAAAAAAATGTTTTCCAGATGGCCTTCCCTATTCACTGTGCTGCATCTTGGTCATAATTGTATCATATGCCACAATGGACCTGTGGTGGCAAGTATCCTTTTTCTCCCTCCCATGGGAAATTTCACTTTATTGGGTGAAAAGGGCATTTAAAATATGAATTAAAACAAAGACAAATGATATTAAACCTGGTTAGACTCATATAAAAACTAGTAAAATAGCCACTAACTCAACCTGACTTGAGGTTGTGACAGGCTTAGTTCAACATAGCACCTTGAGGCCTTTGAGAACCCTTTCTTAGCGGCACTTAAAAGTTCTGGCTTCATTGTCTAAGAAATGTACTTCATTTGGCATTATGTGAATATGTCTTTCTGCAATGATTTTATTATTTTTATTTGTTCTCTCTTCCATCCTGAGATTAGGCACTAGACTTCAGTTGCATTTTGCACTTGCTACATACAGCGGTCCTATTGGGCTGGTTATATATTCAGAATTTCACATTTGTTTAATCTTCCATTTTTAAGTGATGACACTAACAATATATTTCATTGCACATGCCTCCGGTGTCCTAGTTTGGGGTCTGCTTTAATTCTCAATAACACTTTAATAAGATCATTGCAGAGAGCAGAACTAGCCATAAGGACATTTACAATGTCACATTAAGGTAGTATGCATCCCTTGCCTTGTGATAATATATTAAATCATTGCAATGGGGTTTCATTCAGAGCCCTGGCATACTTTAAAAACTATATGAAGCTGTATTTCTTAATGTGAAAATTACATTTTGTTCAATTATCTATTAAGTGCTCTTGAACTTAATAGGGCTTGGTTTGTAATTTTGCTCTGAACTAGAAAAGAAAATCTTGTAGCCCACCCTAAATGTCAGCCCCATCCTATGATGCAGTCTCCCTTCCTTGCTCCAGCCTTGTCCTGGTGTTTGCTCACTCCACCAGGCAATATAGGCATATTGTACCTGAGTAAGTACAATTTCCTGTGAGGGTTGCAGGGTATGGGCATATCGGCAACACCCAAGGGAAGGTTATTGTTTTAGGTATACATTGGAATCGCCCACATATCTAGTAAGCACTCAATTAGTTTCATAAAATGTTACACTTTCATTTAAAACATTTTATATATTCTAAATCTTAAATAATCTAAGAATGATTAATTTGTTTATAACAAGAAATGAATAGATTTTGTAAATCAGAACAAATGCCTTATCAAACCATGTGTCTGTCTTTATGTCTGTCTTTCTATATATGCTGTGGATCCCATAGGCATTAGTATCTCTCAGAGACACCCAATATACATCCAAGAAGATACACTTTGATGGCCCATGTTTATTGTGAATCATAAGGGCTGCTTGTTTGGGTACCACTTTTGTCTCTTTTGACCTCTGGAGCTTCAGAAATCTCCTTCTTATACCTTTCAGAAGGCCCAAGTAATCCTAACTAGCATCATGTAAATGGGGTGGGAACAACTCTCTCTCTGATCCTTAAGTCTGTTAGTACACTGACTAATTTTATGTCTACTTGACACAAGCCATTGTCATCAGAGGGAAGAGAACCTCAACTGAGAAATTGCCCCCATTAAGAATTGGGTTGAAGGCAAGCCTGTAGGTCATTTTCTTAATTAGTGATGTGGGAGAGCCTAGCCCATTGTGGGTGGTGCCACCCCTGGGCTAGTATTTCTGGGTTCTATACAAAAGCAAGAGGAGCAAGCAGGGAGGAAGCAGCCCTCCTCCATGGCTCCTGCATCAGCCCCTGAGTTTCTACCCTGACTTCCTTCTGTGATAAACAGCGAAATTTAAGCAGACTTAACCCTTTCCTGCCCAGGTGTCTTTTAGTCATGATGTTTCATTACAACAGTGGTAACACTAACTATTAGAGTGAGTTATTGAAAAAATATGGTAAATAATTCATTGGATTATTTCAGCCCTCTGTTGTCCAGAGTTTTCTAAAGAGTTCTGTGAACATCTGTGAAAGTACTACAGGTGACAGGAAGCAGACTCTCGGCCATGCCCTTCCCTGAAGGCTTGCCCACAGTAGTTGATAACCCAGTGAATGAGGCCACAGCCTGTCTCTAACCAGAAGTGGCACCTCTTACATCAAAAGAAATGTCCAAAACACATTGATCCATGGTCAGAATCACAAGCTTAGCTCTAGGACCATTCTGCCAGAGGCCTGTCTTTAGGAAATGGCCTCATAGATTTATTTTTCTAGTAGAGCTATGACATGCTGCCCCTCATTTTAAGAAGTCTGAAAAACTCAAGTGACAAGATAATCTCCTTTCTCATGTTTCCTTTAGGCAAAGCTTTTAGGAGCAGTGCTCTTTCTCTTTCTGGAGACCACATGTCTGTCAGGAGTGACACAGGCCACTGCAGTGTAACCAGGACTGATACTGGCCACTGAAGTGTAACTAGGACTGATATGGGCCACTGAAATGTAATCAGGACTGATATGGGCCACTGCAGTGTAATCAGGACTGATACTGGCCACTCAGTGTAATCAGAACTGATAAAGGCCATTGCAGTATAATTAGGGCTGATATGGGCCACTGTAATGTAACCAGGATTGATATGGGCCACTGTAATGTAACCAGGACTGATATGGGCCACTGCAGTGTAATCAGGACTGATATGGGCCACCGCAGTATAATCAGGACTGATAAGGGCCACCGCAGTATAATCAGGATTGATATGGGCCACCACTGTATAAGCAGGACTGATAAAGGCCACTGCAGTGTAATCAGGACTGATAAAGGCCACTGCAGTGTAATCAGGTCTGATACTGGCCACTGCAGTGTAATCAGGACTGATACTGGCTACTCAGTGTAATCAGGACTGATATGGGCCACTGCAATGTAATCAGGACTGATATGGGCCACTGCAGTATAATCAGGACTGATATGGGCCACTGCAGTGTAATCAGGACTGATATAGGCCACTGCAATGTAATCAGGACTGATATGGGCCACTGCAGTATAATTAGGACTGATATGGGCCACTGCAGTGTAATCAGGACTGATCTAGGCCACTGCAATGTAATCATGACTGATATGGGCCACTGCAGTATAATTAGGACTGATATAGGCCACTGCAGTGTAATCAGGACTGATATGAGCCATTGCAGTGTAATTAGGACTGATATTGGCCACTGCAGTGTAACCAGTGACGCTATGCACACTGGAGTCATTAGCCTTTCCCTTTCCTTTAAAATCAGACACAAACAGTAAGACCTCCTTTGCCAGCATGCTCTGTTGAGTATTTCCAGATTGCCTGTGGCTGCTTGTATTCTGCTTCCCCAGCTCCCATTCTTGCATCTGCACCCCTGATCTATTAATCCTCCATGTGTCAGCCCTCCCTGCCTCAGTGTTAACTTCACAATACAGACTGATCACTTTAGCTTCCCACTTCCCCAGGGTCCCTCAAAAGTGCCGTGGCTTTCAGAAGTTAGTAATAGTAGAAACAGCATTTACAGCTGAGTTTCTGCAAAGCAGCCTCACACCTGGTCAGTGATTTGTCACCATGGACACTCAGACCATCCTTGATCTGCAGCTAGGGCAGCATCTTGACACAGCCTCATTTAGAGCAAAGATTCTCGAATTTTCTGCCCTCCTTCCCCCAACACCCCTCCTGCCCCCATGAGTGCCAGTCTCCTCCGAGATGCCTATGTCTTTGACCTGACTTACCTTCCTTCACAACAGTACCTCACAGTGACACGTGTACTCAGTTCTATGGTTCAGTTAGCATTAGTTTCAACTGCCCAAGCCTGCAGAGCTTCCTCCCCTAATGGAGAAACTGGAGCGTTTTCCAAAACTAAAGAACAGCTCTCCCTCCACAGCTGAGGTCCCCCTCTAGCCTAATGGGGAGGCAGCTGTAGCAGGTGTTATGTTCAGCAACGTTTCCTTCCTGCTACATGAGGACAGCTTGATTGCAAAACAGCAGTGTAGCTCTGGTGCAGTTGGGGCCTTGATTAAATCCTCAGACCTGCTGGCTGTGCTCTGAACACCAGTGTGTGCTCACGTGTCGAGTAACTGGAAAAAGTTGTTTCAGTCCAAGCACCAAGATGCTCCCAGCCAGGGAAATAAGGCAGTGGCCCCTGATTAAGGTGCGGTAGGTAGTGTGTAGCTGTCTGTGTCACCAGCCTGTCCAGCAGCAGCCACCACCCTGGGTCCTCAGACAACGCGGAGAGGATCTCTGCAGAGGCAGAGGCAGAGAAAGCTGGAATAAGGAGATGGAAGGCTGGGCAAAGAAAACACACCCCGCTACATCTTCCACAAGGCTGCTCTTGTTCCATCTTCCCTGGACCATCACCATGTGAAGCTTCCCTTTCATTTATGGTTACCTCCTAAATTGCACTTCTAGAAAATTCAAGTATCAACTCTCATCACCTAGCCCATAATTAACATTTCAGAGAGCTTCCTCCGATCCGTTCCTTTTTTTACTCATAAATGTGTGTTGTTTGTTTTGCTTCTTCAAAGTAGTGTTACAGTAGCTCAAATAGTCAATGAAAGCATACTTCATTCTAATAGGAAAATGAGCAATAAAATAAAAATACTTCACCAGTTTATCTAAATTTGAAACAAAACTTAAAAGTTCAGCCTCACCCCAGATGGCAAAGGTGAGCTGGCTCTGAAGGTTGTGAGCACAAGACAGCTGACCCAACCCTTTGCCAGCTGCAGCATTTGGTGAGCTAACCAGGGCAGTGCTGGAGAGCTCATCCTGGTGGTGTGGGTGTGGGAGAGCTGGTGGGCTGACCAACTCAGCTACCATGAAGACCCAGATGCAAGGCTTTGAATTAACCCACCCCAAAATCTACCTCATCTATGAACTGCTGGAACATGTGAAAGGGCCAGTCCTGCAGATCCAAAGCTGAAGGATATCCATAATACAGGGCAACAAAAGGATAGTCAAAAGCAGTCCTGATGAGGATCCAGTATTGATAGTGTAGCAGAAGCCAGAGGCCTCAAACCCAATGAAAGATGTGTGGACAAAAGAGTATACTATGACACACTGTAACAATACAGCATCCATGGGGAAGTGTTTTTTTATGTTTTGTTTATTTATTTATTTTGAGGGGGAGGTTGCAGGGCAGAGGGCTTATATGAAGGGATATGAAGGTATATGAAGGATTGGGATACATGATGTGAAATTCACAAAGAATCGATAAAAAGTTTTTTTTTAAGTTCAACCTCAATAGCAATCATAAAAATCCAATGTAAAATAGTAGTGATTCCATTTTCTATCCATAAATAAAATACAAAAGGCTAAAGAAAACTGAGGTGATGGTGCACACCTACACCCCCACACTTGGGAGGTGGAGGCAGGGAGGACCAGGAGTTGGAGACATCCTCCTTGGATGCATGGAGATTGAGGCCATCCTGAGCTACATGAAATCTCACTGTAAGAAATGAACAAGGAACTGTAGCCAGGAACTGTAGCCACTTAGAAAACATCTTCAAGTACAAGCTGAAAACTAGAGAATACCGAAACCCCTTCATTTCTTCTGACTTAGCTCTGTCCCTGCTGCTGCCGCCTTCTGCTTCTTCCTCTTACATTGGTGCCTTTTCCTAAGTCTTTGGCTCCACTCGGTCAGGAATTGAAGTTATTCTTTCATTAATAATTTGTGAAGTGATTTAGAGCTTCGTGACAGTAGTCCACCATTTGCTTTCATAAACCAGCAAGATGAAGAGTCCGGGATTAAGGCTGCCAGTAACAGAATGTGTGTACTTGATCTGTCCCTGGTCAAAATGTGGATTGAGGGAAGGAATCCAAGATGGCAGCAGATGGCACAAACACATTTTGAGCACAGGGAAAGTAGATACAACATCACAGAAACATAAACAAGCTGAGCACAACCCACAGGGTTTTACCTGGCAAACCCAGGGACTAGTGGGGGTCCCTTCGTGGGACTCACAGACACTCAAGGAAACAGACCTACCAGCTGTAGAGCAGAAGCCCAGAACCCAGAGCAGAGGCCAGCAGCATGGAGCAGAGACCTGGGGCCTGGAACAGAGGCTGGTGCAGAGCTTGCCACAGAAGCAGGCACAAGCCACTCAGATACCCAGTGAGTAGCTCTGAACCCCAAACGGGTACTCACCAGCCTCCAGAGCACCCAGCTTCCATGCCAGCATTCCATACAGGAGATCTTTGGGATCACCAAGATTTATCTGCACCAGAGCAGCGACTGGGAGACACAAACATATCTGGGCTTACCCAGAAAGGTATTGAACATACAGGTCCCTCTACTGGATATACAATCAGGTGAAAGAACATTGTGCCCAGAAAGGGAAGAGAGATGCTCTTCCTGCACTGGTACAGTGTCCTGCATGTCTGATCACTGCAGGGCCTTGGGAGGCAGCCCCAACTGCCAGAAAGAGGTACCTCCTGGCTTCCTGAGCACCCAGCATTCACACAATCACTCCAATGCCCTAAAGAGGACCGGCAGTGTACTGAAATGGTAAGATCAGAGCGGGCTGAAAGGCGGGTGGTCAAGTTATAAGATTGCGGAACTCCACTGAGTCCAAGCCCAGTGGGCGGATTGTGGTGTTCATATCAGAGCCAGTGCACTTTGCCACTTCTCGCTGGGATACCCTGTCTTGAGCATCTACAGCCCCTGCATGGAAGCAGTAAGTTCTTGGCCTTTGTGCAATGCCTGAGTGATACACACTACAAGGGCTTACTGCTTAGGGTCAAGAGGCTCAGAGGTGCCCTGGGGACCACATAGAAGAAGCTGCCTTGGGGGGACCACGACCATAGACCTAACTCTTGGATCTGAGACACCACCAGCAGGAGATCTGCAGCTCTAGCCTATAATCCGTGGTCCTCCATGCCCCACCAACATCACTAGGAAGACCTGCTAGAACCGAAGACCCTGCAGACTGGATAACTCATCTCACCCAGTCCCCGGCCTAAGTCCCCAATTGGGAAACAATGGGAAGGGGTGATCTTTGGGGGACCCACCAAGACCCAGCCCCCATCTAAAGATCCCACCTAGCTTATGTTAAGCTACAGACCACCAAGATTATGCAAACTCTACAACAAAGCTCCCTCCATGGCACCACGTTCAGAAGATATCAGGAACAATCAGCTTAGAGCAACCAGATGGCTAAAGGTCACCGAAAGAACAAAACTGGCAAAAATCTGGGAAATATGACTCCAATAAAATTCACCACAGTTAACACAGCAAGCCCTGAACATCCCACCACAGATGTAACATGAAAATGATGGCAAATCTATACTTAGGAAAATGATGGAGTCCTTATAAGAAGAAATTAAATCCTTGAAACAATGTAAAGAAACCTCAATTTTACAAAAGAAAGCAATGGAGAAGATCATTAGAGACCTCTAAGCCAACGCAGCCCAACATGAATGGGAAAGAGATAAGGCAATGAAAGATTTGAAAATTTTGAAAGATTTGCAGACAAAGACAAACAAATTGGAGAAGGAAAAGTATAAAACAAATTGTTCAAGACTTGAAATTGGAAGTGGAAGCAATAAAGAAAACACAAGCAAAGACCATCCTGGAGGTGGAAAATCAAAGGAAGAGAACAGGAACTACAAAGGTGAGTATCAAAAATAGGATACAAGAAAATGGAAGACAAAATGTCAGGAGTGGAAGATTTGATTGAAGAAATCAGTACAACAATGAAACAAAATGAGAAATCTAAAAAAGTTCTCACCCACAACATCCAAGAAATCAAGGACTCAATGAAAAGACAGAATATAAGAATTATAGAGGAAAGAGAAGACTTCCAACTCAAAGCTCCAGGAAACATTTTCAATAAAATCATAGAAGAAAACTTTCCCAAACTTAAAGAAAGAGATGCCAATAAAATTCCAAGAGGCATTCAGAACTCCAGACAGATTAGATCAGAAAAGAAATTCCTTTCACCACATAATAATTGAAACTCCAAATGTACAGAACAAAGAAAGAATGTTAAAAGCCGTAAGAGAAAAAGGTCAAGAAATGTATAATGGCAGACCCATCAGAATTACACATGACTTCTCCTCAGAAAGTTTAAAAGCCAGAAGGGCCTGGGCAGATGTCCTACAAGCCCTGAGGGAACATAGGTGCCAGCCCAGACTACTATACCCAGCAAAACTCTCTATCAGCATAGATGGAGAAAACAAGATATTCTATGACAAAATCAAATTTAAACAATATCTACCCACAAATCCAGCCCTACAGAAGATCCTAGAAGGAAAATTCCAACCCAGAGAAGATAACTACACCCAAGAAAGCAGAGGAAACAAAAATCTCCACTGCAGCTAAACCAAAAGAAACACACAACCACCACCTACATCAAAATAACAGGAAATAATAACCTTTGGTCATTAATATCCATCAACATCAATGGACTCAACTCCCCAATAAAAAGACACCGGCTTATAGAATAGATCCATAGACAAGACCCATCATTTTGCTACATACAAGAAACACATCTCACTAACAAACATAGATGCTACCTCAGAGTAAATGGTTGGGAAAAGGTTTTCCAAGCAAATGGGCCCAGGAAGCAAGTGGGAGTAGCAATCCTAATACCAAATAAAATAGACTTTCAACTGAAATAATCAAAAAAGATAAGGAAGGGCACTACATACTCATTAAAGAAAAATTTCATCCAGATGACATCTCAATACTGAATATCTATGCCCCAAATACAAGGGTACCCACATTTGTAAAAGAAACTCTTTAAAGCTTAAACCACACATTGATCCCCACACAGTAGTAGTGGGAGACTTCACCACCCCACTCACAACAATGGACAGGTCATCGAGACAGAAACCAAACAGAGAAACAATAAGTCTAGCAGAGGTCATGAACCAAATGATCCTAACAGATATCTACAGAACGTTTCACCCAAACACAAAAGAATACACCTTCTTTTCAGCACCGCACGGAACCTTCTCCAAAATCGACCATATAGTTGGATACAAAGCAGGCATCAACAGCTACAAGAAATTTGAAATAACCCCTCGTATCTTACCAGACCACCATGGAATAAAGCTGGATTTCAACAACAACAGAAATAACAGAAAGCCTACACATTCATGGAAACTGAACAACTCTCTACTGAATGACTACTGGGTCAGGGAAGAAATAAAGATGGAAATCAAAGACTTCTTAAAATCCAATGAAAATGAAGGCACAACATACCCAAACCTATTAAAGAAACTCATTAAAGAAAAATTTCATCCAGATGACATCTCAATACTGAACATCTATGCCCCAAATGCAAAGGCACCTACATTTATAAAAGAAATGCTTCTAAAACTTAAATTGCACATCGATCCAAACACTTTAATAGTGGGAGACTTCAACACCCCACTCACAACTATGGACAGATCATCAAGACAGAAGCCAAACAGATAAATAATGAGTCTAACAGAGATCATGAACCAAATGGACCTAACAGATATCTACAGAACGTTTCACCCAAACACAGAAGAATACACCTTCTTCTCAACACCTCATGGAACCTTCTCCAAAATCAACCATATAGTTGGACACAAAGATAGCCTCAACAGATACAAGAAAATTGAAATAACCCCTTGTATCTTATCAGACGACCATGGAATAAAGCTGGACTTCAATAGCAAAACAATCAGCAAAACAAGTCTACACTCACATGGAAATTGAACAACTCTTTACTAGAGGACCACTGGGTCAGGGAAGAAGTAAAGGAGGAAATCAAAGATTTCTTAAAATCCAACGAAAATGAAGACACAACATACCCAAACCTATGGGACACAATGAAAGCAGTGCTACAAGGAAAGTTCATAGCACTAAGTGCCATCAAAAAGAAAATTGTGACAGCTCATATTAGCAAATTAACAGCAGAACTGGAAGAAATGGAAAAAAAAAAAAGAAGTAAACACTCCCAAGAGGAGCAGAAGGCAGGAAATCATCAAACTTAGGGCTGAAATTAACAACTTAGAAAGAAAAAGAGTGATACAAGGAATCAATGAAACCAAGAGTTGGTTCTTTGAGAAAATCAACAAAATAGACAAACCCTTAGCCAAATTAACTAAAAGGCAGAGGGAAAAACCCAAATCAACAAAATCAGAAATAAAAAGGGAGAAATAACAACAGACATTGAGGAAATGCAGAGAATCTTCGGTCCTCCTTTTAAAAATCTGTACTCCACCAAATTTGAAAACCTAAGCAAAATAAACAATTTTCTTGATAGATTTCACCTACCAAAGTTAAATCAAGATCAGGTTAACAGATTAAACAGCCCTATAACCCCTAAGGAAATAGAAACAGTCATTAAAATGTCCCAACCAAAAAAAAAAAAAAAACCCAGGGCCAGATGGTTTCAGCACAGAATTCTACCAGACCTTCAAAGAAGAGCTAATACCAATAACTCTTCAAACTTTTCCACAAAATAGAATCAGTAGGAACACTGCCAAACTTCTGTGAGGCCACAGTCACCCTGATTCCTAAACCACACACAAAGACCTAACAAAGAAAGAGAATTTCAGACCAATTCCCCTCATGAACATAGACGCAAACATACTTAATAAAATACTAGCAAACCGAATCCAAGAACACATCAAAAGTATCATATACCCTGATCAACTAGGCTTCATCCCAGGAATGCAAGGATGGTTCAACATATGAAAATCCATCAATGTAATTCACCATATAGACAAGCTGAAAAAATAAAAACCACATGATCATCTCACTAGGTGCTGAAAAATCATTTGACAAAATCTAACACCCCTTCATGCTAAAAGTCCTGGAGAGAACAGGCATACAAGGACCATACCTAAAAATAATAAAAGTGATATACAGGAAGCTAGTAGCCAACATCAAATTAAATGGAGAAAAACTTAAAAGCATTTCCTCTAAACTCAGGGACAAGGCAAGCATGTCCACTTTTGCCATATCTCCTCAGCATAGTAGTTGAAGTTTTTGCTAGAGCAGTAAGACAACTAAAGGAGATCAAGGGGATACAAATTAGAAACAAAGATGTCAAATTATCCCCATTTGCAGACGATATGATAGTAAACATAAGTGACCCCAAAAATTCCACAAGTGAACTCCTACAACTGATAAATACCTTCAGCAAGGTGTCTGGATACAAAATTAATTCCAAAAAATCGGAAGCCCTTCTTTATACAAAAGATAAATGGGCTGAGAAAGAAATTAGGGAAACAACACCCTTCACAATAGCTACAAACAATATAAAATACCTGGGGGTAACTCTGCCCAAGCAAGTGAAAGACCTGTACAACAAGAATTTCAAGTCTTTGAAGAATGAAATTGAAGAGGACATCAGAAGTTGGAAAGATCTCCCATGCTCATGGATAGGTAAGATCAACATAACAAAAATGGCCATCCTACCAAAAGCAATATACAGATTCAATGCAGTTCCTATCAGAATACCAACACAATTCTTTATAGACCTGAAAAAAAATTCTCAACTTCATATGGAATAACAAAAAACCCAGAATAGCCAAACCAATCCTGTACAATAAAAAAAATCTGGAGGTATCACCATCCCAGATTTCAATTTATACTGCAGAGCAATAGTAGTAAAAACACAGTACTGGTGTAGAAAAAGACCAGTGGATCAACAGAATTGAATTAAAGACCAAGAAATGAACCCACACGCCTATGGTCACTTAATTTTTTACAAAGAAGCCAAAACCGTACAATGGAAAAAGGACAGCATCTTCAACAAATGGTGCTGGTCCAGCTGGATGTTGACATGTAAAAGAATAAAATTAGACCCATACTTATCACCTTGCAGAAAACTTAAGTCCAAGTGGATCAAAGACCTTAATATAAAGCCTGACACACTAAATCTAATAGAAGAGAAAGTGGGGAAATGCCTCAAACTCATTGGCACAGGTGACAACCTCCTGAACAGAACAACAGCTCAGGCTCTAAGACCAACAATCAATAAATGGGACCTCATGAAATTGAAAACCTGTAAGGCAAAGGACACTGTCATTTGAACAAAAAGGCAACCTACAGATTGGAAAAAGATCTTTACCAACCCCACTTCTGACAGAGTGCTAATATACATAATTTATAAAGAACTCAAGGAATTAAACACCAAGAAACCAAGTAATCCAATCAAAAAAAAAAAATGGGAAACAGAGCTAAACCAAGAATTCACAAAAGAAGAATCTCTAATGGCTGAGAGAGACTTAAAGAAATGCTCAACATTCTTTTTTTATAATTTATTTTTTATTTCTTCAAGTTACATCTCAATCACAATCCCCTCCCTACTTCCCCCTCCAGCCCCACCCTCCCACTCTCTTCCCCCTCAACCCCCCGATCCTCTTCCCTTTTTTTTAAGTTTAAGGTGTATATCTTTCCCCCCCCAACAGCTCCCCCTTTCAGTCCAACAAATGGTTCTTTCTCTTATAACAATAAATACAATACAAAGCAACAGAAATAAATAGGCCACAATTATGAGAGTTACATGGCTTAGCATACATTCCCAATGTCCAGTCCATATGTGTTTGGCACCTGACTTTAACATTCTACTATCTAACCATCTCCATGAGTTTAAAGTTCTGTATCTAATTCAGCTTTCATACTAACTTGCATCACAATTTTAAAAACATCTTCTTAGATCCAGAACACCCTCTTGATTCCTAAACAACTCAAAATTTAACTATGAGACTCTAGCTATCTATTCTTCAACCACCTCAGATACCTGAAAGGGATAAATATATCTAATTATATAGGTGCAGGGCCCAAAGCTTCCAAAACTAAGAAATGACATACAAGTGACTGCCTGGACAGTTTCCATTTTCTCTCCATACATTACAGCATCAATCTTCAGCTGTTTGGCCCTGTTTCTCTGACAGACATTGATTGTAGAGCAGGAATTATAAAGGACTTGCCTACCCTGTCTTGGCAGAGGTAGGCTGTCGACTTACCTGCTTCCAAGTTTTGTCCTTTTTGGACAGAGAAATACTCAACATTCTTAATCATCAGAGAAATGCAACTCAAGATGACTCTGAGATTCCATTTCACACCTGTCAGAATGGCTAAGATCAAAAACTCAAATGACAGCACATCCTGGCGAGGTTGTGAGGAAAAGGGAACACTCCTCCATTGCTGATGGGTGCAAACTTGTACAACCACCATGGAAATCAGTCTGGCGATATCTTAGTAAACTTGGAATAGCCCTACCTCAGTACCCAGCCATATCATTTCTGGGTATCCACCCAAACCATTCCTCACCAAACTACAAGGACCTATGTTCATAACAGCCTTATTTGTAATAGCTAGAAACTAGAAACAACCCATATGGCCCTCAACTGATGAATGGATAAAATAAATGTGATACATTTACACACTGAAATACTACTCAGCTATCAGAAACAAGGAAATCATGCAATTCACAGCCAAATAAATGGAACTAGAAAAGCTCATCCTGAGTGAGCAAACCCAGACTCAGAAAAATGCACATGGCATCTACTCACTTACAATTGGATTTTAGCCATATAGTACAGGATAACTATCTTGCAACCAACACAACAAAAGGAACAGGAACGTAGACCTTGTTACCTGTTAGTGGGACACTTTGCCCTGATACAGTTGCCATATAGGTCCCCAGTGCTAGTGGAAGGTCTTATTCCTCATATGACTATTGAACTGAGGGGGGCTGATATGTAGGGACACTCCACGTCGGAGGAGTAGGATGGGTGGGAGAAGGAGGAGAGGGTAGGAGGATGGTACTGGGAAGGGTGGAAAGAGGGGACTATGATGGAGCTGTAACTTTAAGTAATAATTAAACATAAAAAAATTGTGGATTGAGTTCAACTAAAAGAATACTTCCCATGCTTCCTGGATTTATGAGGCAATTTTATTTTCCTTGAACTCTCAATAGCTAAGTTAGCGAGATGCCCCAAGAGAAGAATGCGCGAGTAACTTCCAGTGTATCACCTTGATGGAATCTTACACAGCCAGTAAGGATTATAAGAAGTAGGTTACAGAGTCAAAATGCTACAAAGGAAAAATGAAAAGCACAGTATCTGGCTGTGGTTGCAACAGTGTAAAAATTCCCATTTGTATTGAAAGGATATAGAGGAAGCAGGAGAAATGAAAATAATTTAGTGGAAGTGGGAAAAGATAGTAATTTAGTGGTAAGTTGAACATTCACTTTACCTAGAATTTCGATAGACTGTGTGTTTCTCTAACAAAGTTTCTTAATGTGTTGAATTTTAAAGCAGTGTAAAGTGTGGTGATAGAACTCCTTTCCAAAGATGTTCCTAAGGGCAGCTGTGACTCTAACCAAGGAGGACCCATAATGCACCATTCCTGTGCAGTGGATCAAGCATGGCACCAGGGCTGAAGTTCATGGCACCTGTATCTGCAGTTGTCAGTGTGGTTGTCTGACTGCTTGCTTGCATGGTGTCCTTTCATCCATGTGCTCAACCGATGCTGAATCCTGCTGTGTGCCATGTTTTGTTGGGGCTGGCCAGCATAGAGCAGCTAGGTTGGAAAGGATATGTCCTATGCTTTTCCAGGTTGTTGGGGAAAACAGACACTAAATGATCAGGCAAAAGCTAAGGCGAGTACAGGATGGAACATCAGATGCTGGGCCTGATGCAAGAAGAGTCAGGGAAGATTCCTCAAACATGGGCAGAGATTTGAGAAGTGGCTCAGTGATTAAGAGCACTGGCTACTCTTCCAGAGGACCTAGGTTCAGTTCCCAGCACCCACATAGCAGCTCACAGCTGTCTGTAACTCCAATTCCCAGGCGTCCGACCCCTTCTTCTGGCCTCCACAGGTACTGCACACTTCAAGTACACGGACACACATGCAGGCAAAGCACCCACACACATAAAAACAAAGTTTTAAAATTTAGAGTGAAAAGGAGAGAGAGCAATATAAGGTCTTGGGAGGCAGCGGGAACAGTATGTATAAAGGCACCACACCTGGAGCAGGGAAGAATTTGGTTTGTTTGCTAGAGAAAGTGCACTGAGATAGATGAGCAAAAGCTGGGAAGTATAGGGCTTGGTGGACCACGACAAGGAACATGTGTGATGGACTGTCCTCAGCAACACAAACTAATTCAGGCACTTCAAACATGATTCAGCAGAGAGAATGGACTACCAGATTCAGGGAGAGGCTCTTAGAGCCTGTTAGCAGTAGGGGTTACAGTGATAGGGGTGGGAGTGAGTGCCATGTTGAAGACCAAGGAGAAAGTATATGCTAAGGAGGGACTGAGGAGCCAGGAGACCAGGGAGGTGCCCACTTGGAGTGGGTGGCCAGGGGAATGGTGAAGTCTTGAGATGGAGGGACAATTCTTGTTATTTCTAGCTCTACCTGGACTCAGTTGCTACTTCCATGAACTTGACTTATTTTCAGGGCAGAGAAAGGGAGTTCCCAGAAAGTGGAAGGACAGCAGCTTAAAATCCTGCCACTCTAGTCTGGCCGACCTCTGCTAATCACAACAGTGTGACCAAAGACACCCACTCCAGGCTCCCCAGTACAGTGTCAGTGTTTGCCCATCTGCCCCTCAGAGGCAGATCCACAGTTTGTCACTGTTACCTGCAGTCCCAGGCATGAGCCCTGTGCTTAGAAAGGACCACCTATGGTAAACTGGCTCTGATATATGAGTAAAGCCCCCAATCCACGCCAGCACTGGCCAGCTCAGACTGCCTCCCCAGCACTATGCAGGAAACTACAGCTGGGAAGACGTCTCCAGGAGTAAAGCCAGCAATGGTCTGATGAGTCCCCAAGAATCTGTAGCATCAGATTTGGGTGTCACTCTTAGGAATTTTGCCAAATGTGTTGGTCCCTGTGAGCAGCACATGTTCATGATCAAGATGTGTGTTATTTCCTTGTTCCTCATCTTAGATGAAGTACATAGGTTAGAGCTAGAGGCTGTGTGACATGGTGACAGTGATACCTGTACAGCAGCCAGAAGCATACCCTAGGAAACTACTGAGCACTGATGTTGGGCTTCCTTTCTCCTGTGTCCTCTGTTCATTTCCTAAGCAGTCTCTCAGCTGTCTGAAGAAGGCATTGCAAGCTCAGAGATTCATGAAAACGGGCTTGTCTTCCACGATCTTCTCTAATTGTTTAAAACTTGCCCCAGCCTTGGCTTTGGATGTAATAAATAACTTCAGGTCTGCCTTCTGTCAAACCACACACTCTTTGGGCTCCGGATTCCCTTCCTGGCCATCAAAAATACTATCACTCAGCCAATTGCCACACATGGGCTAGGTACTGGCAAGTCAAAATTGGCCTTCATAATGGAATTATTGAAAACTTGGAAGTACAGATGCATGTAGAAGCCAATGGACTTAAACAGTGTCCCACTTAATCTAAGGGAACTGTAACAACTTTATTCCTAACCAACATTAGTAGGGGGATAATAAAATGCTTTTATAATAGTCTTTAGTATGTTATGGCATGAATTACATTATTCCTTTTTCTTCCCCAAGACAGGGTTTCTGTGTATCCTTGATTGTCCTAGACTCACTTTGTAGACCAGGCTGGCCTCTAACTCACAGAGATCCACCTGCCTCTGCCTCCCAAGTGCTGGGATTAAAGGGGTGCACCACCTTGCCCAGCTACATAATTCTTATACCATAGTGATATATTGAATTTACCATTTTATGAGTATGTGAAGTATGAATATGCATGTGTTCGTGTCCTTATATGATGGTCCTGATGTACAACCTGTCATAATTGGCGACACCAATAGCACTGTTACCAGGCCACCAGACTGCCACCTACCTTTTCAAATCTCAAAGTTAGTCTCCTAGTTCTTTATTTCCCTTACTTTCATGTGTGCGTGTGTGTTTGTTTCTGCCACCAGAAATGAATATCCTCACAGATGCAGGTTAATCGGTATCATAGTTCTTCCCTATCCCAGTGGTTTTTGTTAGGTCTTGTAGCAGAGAACTCATATTTTTATCAGTTTTGCAAAGTAAATATTAACACAGGGTTATCATTGTGCTGTTTTGACACAGGAACATCCCATTAGTTTACTCTTACACATAGCAAACCATGACAGTTATCTTGCACAGTATCTGGAAAGGTTGTTTTACACTTACTCAGCCATGGAGACAACGGTGAAACATTAGCTAGAACCTATGTTACAAGCCCCTCACAAGATGGGATGAATATTTTCCTCCCTTTATGGGAAGGCATTTGCAGATCTTCACCCTTAATGCTGCTGGTGATCCTGGAGCTGCTTGATGATTCATGGTGAATCCACCACTTAGCTCTGGCAGAGTGTAGGAGAGATGGAAGCCTGCTTCACACAGAGTGATCGTGAGTAGTGTATTAACGGGCAGGGTAGCTAATGTGTTTACACTGTTCCCATGGAAGTTTTGCCAGCACCTTAGGAGATGATTTATTCTCACCAGGTACAAATAAACCTACTATGAAAGTCCGTAACTGTTGCTATGTAATAAATCACCCCCAAACTGGAGATCCTCAGTGCTCATTCCGTAATGTGAGGTCTTATATGAGGAGATCTGGAGGCTGGGAATATTGATTGATGGCAGGGCTGTACTGAGGACCATCAGTTGCATGCCCATCAGTGAACACCAGCTATTACCTGGGACTTATGGACTTTAGACAGGAAAACTCACAGCCTGTCCTCCATGTATGTCTCACTACAGGTGCTCTAAGCAGTGAGAACCCCCATTTACTGACTCATGGTTTCTAGAGAGGAAAGAGAACAGTGTTTTTGGCCAAACCTTGATGGTCCCATAGCAGCATTGTCTCTAGCATCTCCCCTCTATCAGTGAGAACAGTCCTTATGATGACCATTTTCAGGAGGCAGGACTGCAGTCTTTATCTCTCAAATGGGTACTTAATTAAGTCTTGTCAGAACAAAGGTAACCTGGGAGATACTGTGGCCACCATATTCTAGAAAGAAATTGTGATGCTTCAAGTGGGGTGTTCTGTAGGAGATAGACGGGATGGATGCCCAAACACAGTCACATCCAAATATGACCACAGGTCAGTAGCTAAGCCTGCAGCTGCCTTCCAGGGGTGAAGGTCAATGGGACCTGCACAGTAGACAGTGTGCTAGTTTCCAATGTGCCAGTGTTCCCTAAATTGAAATTTAACCTAAAAAGCAGCTGCTACTTTGGATTAGTCACCTGAGATCTGAGATGGCTTTGTATCTGAATAAGTATGTTACTGAGATTAAAGGTTGTAGAGAAGGTCACCCTTTCAACTGTTGGCAAAGGCTTAGAAGGTTGATAATGCACTTGGCACTCATGGGTTCCAAGTCTATGGACTGAGCCAACAGATCAAAAATATCTGAAGAAAATTTGCACCTGCACCAAGCATGCACCGACTTTCCCTGTTGTTCTCTGTAAACAGAACAGTCAGTACCCCTGATACTTATTTAGCAATTGCAGTGATTGGTAGGTAGGTAATATAAGCCATCTGGAGATGACTTGAAGTATATGGGAAGCTATACATACATTCTGTGTAATTACTGTACCGTTTTATATAAGATATGAATATTTGTGTGTTTGGATGTCAGGGAGGGGGCAGGTGTTAAGGAACCTATCCTCCATAGATACTAAGGGACTACACCTCAGTGATGTCAGTGTGGGATAAAGGATACTACTCGTCTATTTATTTGTAGAAGTAAAAAACAATAGAAATTTTCTGAAAAGCAGTTTCATTGTATATGTATAGTCAAAATTTAAAATACATCTACCCTTTGACTAGAGTTAATTTACTTTGATTTATTTTGAGACAGGGTTTCCTTAATATAACCCAGATTAGCCTTGAACTCAACATCCTCCACATCTCATCTTTTAGAGTGCTGACATTACTGGTGTGTATCACCACACTGCTTCCCACAAATCTTAACACAGGCCTTCAAAGATGTGTGTGCATACATTGATCACAGTGATATATACAATACCAGAAACTGCTTACCAATGGAGGACTGGGTAAATCATAGAATGTTTTTATTATGGGATCCTAGCAGTCAGTATGATGCATTCTGTATACCAATAAATGGGAAAGACGGATATATTGAAAGAATCCAGTTACACAGTGGTAAATAGACTATTATCAAATTTTGTGCTTGTCAGAACATAAACAATGATACAAAGGAAATATCTTTAACAATTACCTCTGAAAATGAGAACTGTTTGCAAGTTAAATATTTTGCTATGATATGCATACATTACATTGTATAAGAAGCAGTCATATTCAAAGGAAGTATGGAAGACATCAGGACCGTGGGTTCAGGAAGCAGCCCGCATAAATGGATCACTAAATGGCAACAGACTGAATTCACCAACCATGGAAAACAGACAGTAGTGACTTAATACAGAAGAGAAAAAACAGCAAAGCCAACTGGTTTTGATGACTTTTTCAGCCTAATAGATATTAGAAAAACACAGGAGTTTTTGGCAGTATACTTTGTGAAATCTTGTTTTTCCTACTTACCTAAGAAAAATTGGAGAATCACTGTAAGTTCTAGTGGGCTTTCTTTCTAACAGCTTTAGGTTTAGACACAGATAACAAAAGCATGCCTAAACAACTTGAAAAAAACATAATGGCTGAGTTGATGATGAATTAGAGTGTATTTTGAACTTTTTACTTGAATTATAGGAGACATAAAAAGGATGGGAATGGAAGGTTGTGGAAAGGCATGGGAGAGGGCATAAGAGATGGTATCATGCGTAAAGGCGTTTGCTGCCGAGACCAATGACCTGAGCTCAGTCTCTGAGATCCACACACATGGTGGAAGGAGACCTGACTCCTACAAGTGGTCCTCTGGCCTCCACATGAGCAAACACACAATGAATAAATAAGTATAATTTAAAAGTTGTTTTAGGAGTGTGGGAGAAGTGAAGTCATCCTTTCAAATTTCTTTGAAAGGGAATCCTACACCAGCGTTGCACAGGAATGAGAAACTTGGGTCTAGTTTATCCACTCCATTGAAAAGCACCACACTTTCTGTGCAGTCTTCTTCCCATTCCTGACACTGTGTGATGCAAGTGCACCTTCCTAGAGCATTGTTCATTGTTCACTGGAGACATGGGTCTAGCTTTCAACAAAGACAAGCCGTGAGATAAGACCAGAACCTAAGATTCACCTTTGAAATGGCTTCGTGCCGTTATTTTAGTCTCTAGGAAAGAACCTGTTTTACACTCATTTGCAAGCTTCAAATACCTCATTTTAGGGTGCAGTTGAACCGAGTGACATTAGAGCCCTCCAAACTGTCTGTGGCTTGCTGTGAAGTCAAAGGGCTGAAGACAGTATCAAGCTATATCCTCAACTTAAAAGCAATACTTGCTTTTCTATAATCAAAAATGTCATCTGATAGTGTTTGAATCTTAACAGATTTATGCCATGCCCCTTAGTTAGAAGTCTATGTGTAGAGAATGAGGTCTGGACTGATGTGGAAGGCAGAAAGAAAGCCATGTAGTAAGTAATGGACACAGGGGACAAGGAAGGGAAGGCCAGCAAGAGTGCAGACTTTGAAAGTATCTTACTGATGGGAAAAGCACCCAGAATGTAGCAGCCCTTTGGAAGCTCTGGCCTTGCCACATTCCCCAGGGACCGGAGGTCAGGGGAGATGCTGCCAGGATCTTCTGTCAGCTCCCATGTATCCGTGGATATTCGGGCTCTACGAGACACAAATCCTATCTTCTGGGTTCCTGGAACTACTGCAGAAATTGCCAAGCCACTGTGGCAATAGTTGTAGCTGTCAGGATTGGCCAGTCACATGGTACAGTGGCAAATAACCTAGAAAGTTTGCCAGAAGTGAATTTCTTGCTCTGGCCACCTGTGGCTGGGGTACCTCCATGCTGCGGTTATGGGGGTTCTTCATTCTGTACTGTTTGTGGGTCAGCCTGCAGTGTGGAACAGGAAGGCGCTGCTCTGACCAGAAGCAAGCGGGAGTACTCCCAGCTGCAGGGCAGAGGGTAGGCAAGGCATGGCCACCTGTACCCACAAGGAAATAGGAAGTGATGTGAGGGAATACGGTCCTTTTGACAAGAACAGGCAGCATCCACACTGCACCTTTCTGGGTGGTGGTGACTCACATTGCTGGCACAGAGCATCTAGCACAGGCTACAAGGGTATAGGGTCTTCTCAACTCTTGTAGGGCCTTTTACAAGGCTACCCCATACAGTAGCCCCTTGTGAGGTGAAATTGCACACTGTAGGTTTACTTTCTCTAGCTTCCAAGATTCACCCAGGCCCTTCTAGCTGTACTTTTCTTATTAGTGTCCGTATTGCCTCATCCCCTCCCCCATAGACCTCCTTATGCTAAGGGATCATAGGAAAACTCAGCTTTGGTTGCATCACTCCCTCACACCGGAATTTTTGGAGGTTTCCTACTGTCTCTTAATTTTGTTACTCAAACTAGTGCATGGATTTGCAGACTTAACATCAGCTGGTGTACTGTTTAAATGCACTTTCTTGAGTCCCCACTGCAGCCTGCTGCATCACATTGCACACCTTAATGATAGTCCAGGAGATGTGTGTATATTAGTTTGAAAAGCATGTCTCTAGAGTGTTGTTTTCTCAAATTTGTCAGCACTTTTAATTACCTGGAAAGCTGAGAACAAAATGCAAATTACAAATGCCGAGTCCTCAGTCTGGAGTGTGGTCTTACACCAAGATTTATCCAAGCTCTCGTGCGACTGTCAGACTGCACTTCAGCATTTGAGACGCACTGCTGTCTCCAAGTGGCATTCACGGGCATCTACTGTGGCCCAGAACCTTCCAGGGCCATCTCCCCTCTCAACTGCTACCAATTGGACTCTGCTCCCCAAATACACTCTGCTTTTAAAGGAGGCATTTTAACTTCTTTTAGAAGTCACAAAATATTATGTATCCTTTTTTTGCTTCGAAGGCTAGGGATCATCCAGGGACTTACACACACTAACAGAATAGGGTAAACTACTGCATACTCCAGCCATGTCTCTTCCCATGACTGCAGAGTGCATAGGACAGCCATGTTTAAAGATGCTGTGGGTACAAGTCCCAAAGATACAAATGCATTCATCTACTAAATAGTTCTGTTAGTATTTTCTAGAGGTATAAAATTTAATTCCGCCCCCCCCCCAATAATTGCCTAAGGATAATCATCGTACTACCATGGTTTCTTGTTTTATTCACCATTGAACATTCAAAAATATGTCAGGTAGGGCTAAAATTGTAGTTCAGTAGTAGAATGCTTGCCGAGCATGCAGGAGGTCCTGAGTTAAATCCTCTGTACTGCAAAAGTAAATGACATAGCTGCTTGGAATAAGTAAGTATTTGGTTTCATCTAGTTAATTCTGAGAAGCCTCTTTAAAAATGTATCAAGGTAGGTAGGTACTTAAGTAGAATAGCAGTGGTCATGTTCATGTAATTCCTCACTATGACAACTCATAATCAGTGACACATATTTGAGAGACACTCAGATTTGGGGACAGATGTAAGAAGGTCCTTGACCTCATTAAAGCCATCCCTACAATAATAGGGTTACTACATGCAGGGTCCCCATCTTTCTGGAAATGGCCCCTTCTGTCACCCCAGTACCTATTATGCTAGACTCTGGTCTAGCAGGGACAGTGTTTTCTTTAAATAGTCTCGGAATAGAATAAATGTCTTCCTTCATGTTTTCATCCTCATATGTTAATTTCCTACAAGACTTTTATGGTCACACCACGTACAGTTGCTTTTCCACATGAACATTAAATAAGAGTCAAGGTATGAAGAGCTTATTACAGAGGCCCAGAAGGATCTGTGGGATTTGGTGGGTTATGACAGAAAAATGACCTGTCAGCCTATGACAAGTGTGCACGTGTGGCAGACCCAGACCCAGGAGACAGGATCCATTCACTTTTCCAGATTACCCAGCCTGCGGCATCAGAATCTGTATGCTTTCTCTGAAAAAGCTGTTGGTCACAGGCAGAAAGCTAGTATTTGTGCTGTGCCTGGGAGCCACACTGTCATCTCTCCCTTGGGGCTGCCACTGTGAGCATCCTGGAGCAGTGGGGCACATGTCAGTGGAAGAAGCATTAATGTGAATAAGGCTGCATTGCACCTCTGGGCTAGGCTTTTCCTGCGAGCAAGGACACTCACTGCACGCGTCTTTGGGCAGTCGCAGAATTGCGAACTAATGAAGCCTCCAAAGATATGCACAGGCTGCCTCACAGACAGTTGTCTCCTGTAGCACTGATACCAAGGACCCCAGTTCCTGTGTCACAACCCTTTTGTTTTTCATAATCTCTGGCTCAGTCCCTAAAAGAACACTAGAGAGACAAAGGCGAAGCACTCATTAACATGAAACAAGTGAAAAGCATGGAATGGGTAACTCAGTAAATAAAAAGGCTTGTTGAAATTCATTGTTCTCTAATACAAAGTTTTTTTTTTTTTTTAAGCAGAATGTTTGCCCTTTTTTTGTATTGTTTATTTATTACTTCAGGTTAGATCTTCATCATAGTATCCTCTTTCCACCCCTCCCAGTCCTGCCCTCCCACCCTCTACCCCCTATCCCTTCAAAGTTTTTATTATAGTGCCATTTAACAGTACTAGTAAACATGGGGGTTATGGACCTCCTCATTACCCACTCTTATTAGCATGGTAAATATTAGAATAGACCTTGGGACTGGTAATGTAGGTGGAAATAAGACAGGTGACTTCTCAGGTACAAAATACAGCAGTCTGTGTGTGTGTGTGTGTGTGTGTGTGTGTGTGATTTTATACCTTTTACAGATTTATAGTGGCTATTTTTAAGCCAGTCTAATCTTTCTCTGCCTTCTGTTGTATTGTACTGTTGCTCTTGACATAAGTCCAGATAGGAATTTTAGTTAACACAGCTAGGGCTTTGAAGGCCAATGCTATAGATGGTTTTTAAATGTTTTACTGAGGGCAAGCACATAAACACAAAGTAAAACAACAGTACCACTTTTCTCACAGTTAGCAGTTGTTTTATGCTTTCTGACTAAAATGTCAGAAAGTGAAAAGTAGTTGGTTAACAAAGTATGTACTCAGCCAGATTTCTAGTAATTCTTCAGTGTAAAAAAGAAAAGAAAAACCTCTTGGATAGAGACAGTTGAAACAAAACCTTTTTAATTATTCAATAGTATTTATTGATAACTATTCACTTATAAACATTCACTTAACTACTAACCCTACGAATGCCTACAACCCTATTACTTTCCACTAAACTTATTGATAACTATTACAACTATTTTCCTAACCTTTTAGAAGGATACAGTCTTTGGGGCAGGTCCTCAGTCGTCAGGAACACAGTCTCTGGGGTAGATCCTTTAATGCACTTAGCAGTCTTTCTTCTGGAATATCTCAGACGTAGATTCGTCAGGGTAAATTGGCTATGGTGGTTTCACCTTAAATAAGGTTTGAGGCTTTCTTCTCTCTGGGAGACCTCAGCCATTTGTAAGCCAACTTATTTCATTTCTATCAGCAACTCTGCCTTAGTCTGTAAAGCTGGCCACAGTTCCGTTCAGGCCACTGTTTGGACAAGTCAAACCCCTCTAGGCAAAATTTAGTCCTTGGCCTTTTACTGTTTTGCTGAGGCTTTCTCTGCTTTCCAGTTTCTTTCTGCCTCAGGGAGATCTGACCGTCAGTCCACCAGTACTTTCTCCATCAGAGGGTACAAACTAGTCCTTTCTAGCATCGGAGCTCTATAGCATGGGGTCCCCTGTCTTCATCCACTTGTCCTTAAATAGGATCTCTCCTTGTTCCACCTGCTTTAGCTTAATCTGGGCTCTGCCCACTTAGCAGCTGAAAATAATACCAGGCCATAAACCGTGTTTTTAGTCCATAGAGACTCCCGTCGTTTCACCTGACTTCATCCTTCTTTTCAGTCCATAAGCTGATAAGATAATTGCCAACAGCCAAGTTGATCTTCATGCCCTGGATTAAGAGACTGTATCAGAAACCCCTAGATATTTACTAAATTTATATTAATATATATATATATATATATATACATATGTCCCTTTGGACTGCCATTCTCCACGATATGCCGATGTTCCTGGCCATGTGGAATAAGGTTCTTTTTCTAACCAATGGCGTGTGTCTCCTTCTTCCTGCTGCTCCTGGTTGGAATGAATTAATCCTCTTTCTAAAGCGCAGGCTTCCTGCTCTAATCCCAGGAAGTCCCACCTTTCTCTGTCTTTGCCCAATCTCAGGCCTCGGCATTTTATTTAACCAATCAGATTCAATGTAAGTAACAGACAGCAAGCAGGACCAATTAATTAACATTTAGAATGCTTAACACTACCCCAGCAATTCCCTCCTTTTGTCTAAAAAAAAAAGTCTAAATTTTTTAACTCATATAGTAAAAACAATAAGAACAAATATGAAACAATCAAGAAAACCGTATATAAAAGTTATACACATAATGTTTAGCCTATTTGTATCAGGCAATCTTGAAGAAGAAAAAAAATCATCTTATCTATCTTGCTGTGTCTAAAGTTCTGAACCAAAATAATTTCTATCATATCCTATATTTATAAACCTAAAGATTTTATTTAGACTTGAAAATATCCTTTTAAATCCTAAACAACTCAAGTTCAATTGAAATTTTATAACTATTGTGCCTTCGACCCCATCAAAGACATAAGAAGGGATAAAGTTATTATTTGACTGAGTAGGAAGCATAGGAGATCAGCTTCCAAAAAGAAATATGACAGTTTGTTGCCCAGACAGTCCCAAATATCACTTGATATCGTTGGGGCATCATCTTCAGCCTTCTGGCCAAGCATTTTTCACAGACTAAATTGTGCAGTAGGAAATAATAAGGATTTTCCCATTCTGTCTCTGCAGAATCAGGACATCGACTTACCTGCATTTAAGCTCTGGTCCATCTTTGGACTGTATACAGTCTGTTGAGAGAGCAGGGGCATTTTTGCCCAATAGGAATTATCTCCTGATGGGAGATTTCTTTTTGATGCTCATTGTCTTCTTCCAAGTCAAATGGGAGCTGTCAGGAACTGACTGTCTTAAGTCAAACAATTCTTATATTAATAAAAACATCTTTAAATGCCATTTTCTGTATGCCTCTGAGGGTTTTGAAGACATCTACTATTTTATTTATAAATCTATCTATCTTTGAACAAGCAAACTGTATATTTTTATCCATTTATTATCTGTCTAACCTAGTATTTGACATGACCAGGAGCTTGACTGGCCAGTCAATTTGTATTATCCAGACTCCTAAATAGATTGCAATAGCAACCCATAAAAGGATCGGAAGTAAACCTATATTTTTAAATGATTTGTATAGGCACAATACCTTATACAAGAGTTGAAATATACATGTTATGTGTCAAAATATAAAATTCGATACTAATGAATCAAACTTTATCTTATTTTTGTATCAATATACAAAATTCTATACCAATGTATCGAAAATTTACCTTATTTAAAGAATAACAATAATTTTAAGTTTCAGAGCAGATTCAATAATCTATCCTTATATCTTATCATTTCTATATTATATACATATATTCCCCCTCTTTTTCTTTTCAAGTCTTTCCCTCCTATATAAGAGAGAAAGAAGGATAGAGAAAAGAAAAAGAGATCTCCAAGTCTAACTTCCTATACCTTGCTTAACAAGACCATATAACAATTTGTAACCATTACCCCTAAACAACATTTATAACACATCAAATGACCAAAGAATCATCCACCCCACTTTTTGGGAATGGGACGTCGCTCTCTTAAAACTTCTTCCTGCTGAATTGGGTCGCAGAAAACCTGTTTAGGGGCCCAAGTAAAATGAAAAAAAAAAAAATGGTTAAGCAAGTAAATTGTAACATTTGTTTTCCAGTCTCTATGTGCTCAGCAATTTAAATGTCCTGAGCAGTTTGTACTTCGAAGCTGGACTTTGGTAGGAAAGTTCAGTCCTTGAGGCTGGGCCATCTCAGCAAGCTGTTTGAAGTTGTTCTTGATGCAAATTTTTGAGGAAACAGCTACTGAGACATTCTATGAGGCTGGATCATCTGGGTTACTTGTCTTCTTTGGACTCTGGTCCTGTTGTTCTGAAAATATATAATTTCTCACAAGTAACATATAGTTCTGCAATTACCAAAATGCCTCGGATGTGCAGGATGCACAAATCAATTAAGGAATATTTTCTGTTCTTTGTTTGAACAGAAGAAAGACATTTGTAAGTTTCCATGCCATATAAAAGGATGACATGTAATAGTAAGACTGTATGGAGTTTAAGTATTCTCCTCTACAGTTGACATACATTTATTAATTGATTAAAACAGGTTCATCCTTTGTTGTTCTGGCTTTTTGTAGATTAGGTTGGCCTCACACTCAAAAGGAACCAATCTGTCTCTGTCTTTGTCTCCCATGTTTTGGGATCAAAGGTATGCATTTATATATTTTTTCTTTCCTTTTCTCCTTTCTTTGGAGATTTAATTTCTATGTGGATATATCTATCCTTATTGAGACAGGGTTTTTGTAGCTTGAGCTGTCTTGATTTGCTCTGTAGAGCTCTGTAGATTTAGATTGGCCTCGAACACACAAGGAACCTGTTCTTCCCTTGTCTCCCAAGTTTTGAGATCAAGGTATAAACTTAAATAATTGAATTACCCCTATTAAACAATAACATTAATCAAACCATTTTGTATTAGTTTGAGTTCCAATTCTCCCATGGAAGCCTCATTCTTAAGGAGATTGGTGTAGAATAGCATGATAGGCTATTTTATGTTAGTTTTTCTTAACTGTTGGCTGTGGGAGGCATGCAGTTTACAAGTTCTTCCCCAGCCTAACTCTGGGCCCTTACATTGAGTAACAGAATACATCTCTTTTTCTCTCTCTCTCCTTTTTTTTTTTTTCCGAGACAGGATTTCTCTGTGTAGTCTTGTCCTGGATTTACTTTATAGACCAGGCTGGCCTCGGTGAAGGTCAGGGATCCACCTGTCTTTGTCTCCCAAGTGCTGGGATTAAAGGCATGTACCACAAGACCCAGCAATTAACATATATCTTTTAGGGGCAAAATGCCTCTTGAAACCAATTCTCTAGTGGCAGCCCCACACCTAAGGAGACTGGCTTGTGACTCCTTTCTCTTTACGCAAATTTAAGATTATGTGCATTTATCCATTAGATCAGTAAGGACATTATTAACCTTAACATTAAGGGGAAAAAATGTGTCTTTTTTGAATTCTAGACTGTCTTCAGCAGCTTTATCTCCTCAGCAGAGTTCCTGCCCTGCCTTCATTGTTTAAACCAGGCTGGTATAGAATCCAGAGATCTGCCTGTTTCTTCCTCTAGTGTGATGAGATTAAGGGATTAAAGGATGTGCCAGTACCACCCTGCTCAAATATTTCACTTAAATCCCAGATATTAGTAACTCTGTAACCTTGAGAGCAACCTTGAACTGTAATGACAATTCAAAATCTGCCCAAAATCTTCAAAAAATCTTGTCTGTTTTAGCAATGCCAAATCAGAAAAATATCCATTCTACCTTCCGATATAGGAAAATCAAAGACATCTGAACAAAAGTCAAGCAAAGAAACAACATTCCAAAAGCCTTGGCATGTCTAACCATGCCATCCCATGCTGCAATTAAAGCTCAGTTTGTTATTCCTTGAAATCTAGTTTTGGCTGCATTTCATTGGTGGACCCTTCCCAGAAAGTCCTGAGAAGCACCTCATAGCCAGGGAGCTCTTAGCTCCAGCTGCCATCAATTTTGCCTTATTTATCAGGAAAGGCCTCCCTCTTTCCTTCATTATCATTGTTGACAATTTAGCATTCCATCTGTAAATTCTTTCCTTTAAGATTCTCCTAGTCTAATCAGATATATTTATCCCTCTCAGGTCTCTGAGGTGGTTGAAGAATAGATAGCTAGAGTCTCATAGTTAAATTTTGAGTTGTTTAGGAATCAAGAGGGTGTTCTGAATCTAAGAAGATATTTTAAAAATTATGAGGCAAGTTAGTATGAAAGCTGAGTTAGATATAGAACTTTAAACTCATGGAGATGGTTAGATAGTAGAATGTTAAAGTCAGGTGCCAAATACATATGGACTGGACATTGGGAATGTATGCTAAGCCATATAACTCTTATAATTGTGGCCTATTTATTTCTGTTGTTTTGTATTATATTTATAGTTATAAGAAAAAGAACCATTTTTTGGACTGAAAGGGAGAGCTGTTGGGGGGAAAAAAGAAATACCTTAAACTAAAAAAAAAGAAGGGAAGAGGATGGGGGGTTGAGGGGGAGGAGGGTGGAAGGGTGGGACTGGAGGGGGGAGTAGGGAGGGGATTGTGATTGAGATGTAACTTGAAGAAATAAAAAATAAATTATTAAAAAAAACAATCAGAGATAAGTATGAGGACTACACAAGATGCTGTAAGGGAAGGTCCTTGCTCATAGTAGCCTTGGACAGAGAGCTTAACAAGTACTGATTCTTTCCCTCAGGAGCCATCATGGCTCAAGTCCTAACCTTCATTCTTTGCCCCTTCCTTTCCTCCCTTCATTTCTCCCTCTTGCCCACTACAGCTGACAAAGTGATTAAGCTCAAACCTAAGGGTTGAATGTATTCTCTAAGAGGAAGTTTGCTGTTGAAGTTCGCTTAGGGGCATTGCTTTTGTGCTCCTGAAACTGATGCATTTGGTGACCTGCAAAGCTGGGCCTCGCCACGAAGATAAAGGATGTGACAGCTGTGTGGACAGTGACCGCATTTCAAGCACCGCTCAGGACATTCCATGCAGCTCAGTGTAACTGCAGCCTTCTCTTTCCTCTCTCCCCATCTTGTCAGCTTCGACTCACGGGCTATGTAATTCAAGTCATTAATTTTTTCCATTCAGTGCACTGCCAATTTCTTCTTGGTTTGTTCCTGGAAATCTCTTGTGTGCATCTTCTAAATTTAAAATAAATACACTGTACATAATTGGATGCTAACCAGACAAATAAATAAATAAATAAATAAACAAGTAAACAAACAAATAAATAAATAGAAATTAAACATAATTTCTCATAAATAAATAAATAGATAAATAAATAAATAAATAGAAATTAAACATAATTTCTCCGGAAAAAAAAAAAAGATTCTCCTAGTCTAAACTTTCTCAAAAAAGATACACAAACCCACAATTGTCAGGGTAAAAATCATTTGCATGCTAAGAGGAACAAACTCAATTGGAATCCCAAAGTATTGAGGCATTATGAATTCCTCCATTTTTAATCTAGGCTATTAATTTCACTCTGAAAATCTGTTTAGAAGGCTGCCAGTTTTTTAGTATGTAAGGAGAGCTAAGCCTTAGCTCTCCGCCTTGCAGCAAGGCAACAGCTTTTGTTAAGGTAGCCTTTGAAATGCAGTTGGGTTTATTTCTCTGCTCTTTGGCTAGGAAACTGGCTTTCACCTGGGCCTTCTCACCCTGTAACCATGGATTCTAATTGCCATAGTTGGACGCCATATGTAAAAAAAATTATGGCTAATAAGTTATTTAACAGTATTTAGATTATTGTTGCTTGTTTTGGCGGTAGTTAATTCTTATCCAGACATTATAAATGAGTACACAGAGACACAGGATGGATTTTAACAAGCCTTGGCCTGAGTTGTGCAATCCTAGCCCATCTAAGATGGCTGGTAATTCTATTACCCCAATATAATCCTATATATACATACGTCCCCTTGGACTGCCATTCTCCACGATATGCCAATGTTCCTGGCCATGTGGAATAAGGTTCTTTTTCTAACCCATGGTGTGTGTCTCCTTCTTCCTGCTGCTCCTGGTTGGAATGAATTAATCCTCTTTCTAAAGCGCAGGCTTCCTGCTCTAATCCCAGGAAGTCCCACCTTTCTCTGTCTTTGCCCAGTCTCAGGCCTAGGCATTTTATTTAACCAATCCTATTTAATGTAAGTAACAGACAGCAAGCAGGACCAATTAATTAACATTTAGAATGCTTAACACTACCCCAACAAATCTACCTTTTCTTATAGACAGTGACTACAGAGGTAATATTGTAAACTCTGATCAGCCCTAGTTAATGAGAGTGAATCCGAAAACTACATTTCTATACTATCCCTCACTGTGCCCAAGTACTGGAGATCTATCCCGGGACCTTGGCATGGTAGGATGTATCCACGGCTGAGCTGCAGGCCCCTCATTGCTGTTCTTGCTGTTGTCTGTCTAAGGTGATGCATGTTTCTTGCCTTTGAGAGGATTGAATGAAATGTAGCTTTAGTCTGTGATACTGGGAATCTTTTTTTTGAATGAGTCCTAATCATCACTGAGTCTGGAATTTGATGAAAAAGGTAATTCAGTAACAGATTGATATAGGACATAATTACAGCAGAATTTTAGAAGCTAAGGAGATTTAGTCAGGAGGCTACCCCATGCCATATTTGGGGAACTTCTCACTAAATAAATAAATAAATAAATAAATAAATAAATAAATAACCTCAATCTGCCCCCCCCCCAAAAAAAAAAAAACACAAACAAACCAATACCAGATTTTTGATAAACTTGCTTTGGGTTTCCCTTCCCTTTTGTGCACTGCCATGTTTGCACACATACTGAGCTGACAGGGTAGGAGGGGCTCAGGATGGAGGACCCTGGGCAGGTCAGCAGTGCAAAGATGACCAACTAGACCTGCCTTTCTGTATACCTTGCGATGCTACTTCTGGACTTTGGTAGGGCTCTCACACACTGGCTTTGATTTAAAGGCGTCGGCTTTTCTGAGATCCCGTTGCTTCAAAGGGAAATGAGTTCTGCTCATGCTTGAACATTTCCACAAGCAAGATTTCATGAAACTTAAGTATCTTCCTTCAAATTCCCATCAAGCAAAATGGAGTTAGTTGTCAAAAGCTCACACATCTGTGGAGTCCAGTAGATTATGTGTTATGACATTGTCATTACATGTACATATGACAAGCCTCATACAGTGCCATGGCTCTGAGTCAAACATTATGAGTCCAGTTCTCACCTTGTTGTATGCCCACTGTCTGTTACGCCTACTTAACCATTTTCTGTCAGTGACTAGATCAGGGCCTCAGAATCATTTGTGGAAATCTAAAACAAGATGGAATTGATGCTCAAATCCTAGAACTGAATGCAACACACAAGCAGAGTTAACAAGCTTTGTACTGGTTAATTTTCAAATTCTCTCAGTCTATAACCACCTGAGAAGTGTCTCAGTTAGAAACTGTCTAGATCAGAATGACCTGTGGTCATCGTTGTGGAGAGCTATTATGGTTGTATTAATTGAATTGGGAAGACTGGCCTACCATGAAAGGCACCATTCCCCAGGCAAAAGTTCCTGGACTGTAGGAGATCTGAGAAGGTGAACTGAGAACACACATGCAAATATGTATTCATTCCTCTATGCTCCTTGATTATGAACGGGATGAGACCAGTTACTCCAGGTTCCTGCTGCTTTGACTTCCCCACAGTGATGGACCATGACCTGAAACTTCCCTGTTGCTTTTGTCAGGGTATTCTATGAAGGAAATTGCGATGAACTAAAACAAGCTTCTGATGTGACTGGAGTTGTCAATCTGCCAACATGGTCATTTGCAAATGTAGTCAAGAAAGAAAAGCAGAAGTAGAGACTGTGCTAAAGAAGTTCTGATTGACTTATACTGGAGAGCCATTGGCAATTATCTGTTAATTGTTTTTTCATCTAACAATAGAACCTCCGAATACTGTCAAGAATAAACAAAGTACATATAGGTAAGAGGCTGTGCACACATCCATGTGCTGCCTGCACTGTTAACAACCAACTCTATAAAATCATTGGGTTTGATCTAGAGCAGTTGAAAATGGTGTTCTTAGTGCACAAGGGACGGATGTTATGGTTAATGTTAGAGAAATGAACAGCAGTAGCAGTGTCCCTCACAGTTGCAGAAGTTGGCCTGTCTGATAGCATGTATGATAAATAAGAAATATAGTTCAAAACATAAAACTGCCACTTGAAAAGTCCAAAATGGTGAAGAATCATTTGGATGTATACCTAGAAGTGGTATGGCTGGGTACTGAGGTAGAGCTATTCCAAGTTTTTTTTTTTTTAAATACTTTATTTTTTTTTCTTCAAGTTACATCTCAGTCACAAACCCCTCCCTATTCCCCCTTCCTATCCCGCCCTTCCACCCTCTTCCCCCCAGTAGCTTCCCCTTTCAGTCCAACAGATGGTTCCTTCTCTTATAACAGTAAATACTATACAAAACAACAGATATAAATATGCCACATTTATGAGAGTTAAATGGCCCAGTATACCTTCCCAATGCCCAGTTTATACGTATTTGGCCCCTGACTTTAACATTCTACTATCTAACCATCTCCATGAGTTTAAAGGTCTATATCTGACTCAGCTTTCATACTAACTTGCATCACTATTATAACCATCTTCTTAGATCTAGAGCACCCTCTTGATTCCTAAACAACTCAAAATTTAACTATGAGACTCTAGCTGTCTATTCTTCAACCACCTCAGAGACCTGAGAGGGATAAATATATCTGCTTATATAGGAAGTGCAGGGCCTGCAGCTTCCAAAACTAAGAAAGGACATACCAGTGACTGCCTGGACAGTTCCCATTTTCTCTCCATACATTCCTGCATCATTCTTCAGCCTTTGGGTCCTGTTTTCCTGACAGACATTTGTTGTAGAGCAGGGATTATGAAGGACTTACCTACCCTGTCTTGGCAGAGCTAGGCTGTCGACTTCCCTGCTACCAAGTTTTGTCCTTTTTGGACAGAAGTCTGTCTGCAGTTGGAGCAAGGAGTTTTTTCATGCCAATAGATAGGCTTGCCACTAATTCAACCATCTCACACTGGAGATTCTTCGATGTTTATCTTCTACTTGGAGTAGAATAGGGGGTGCTGTCAGGAGCTGATATGTCTTGATATCAAAAAAAAAAGAAAATCTTAATTTAAGATAACATCTTTGAATGCCATATTCTGCAGATCTCTTGGGGTTTTTGAAGATGCCCTATCCATCTCTTGTATTTAGATGTCACTTTGTTAGCTACTATGACAGTCTATCACAGATATTCTCTAAACTACTCAGTAATCAAGTTGTTAAGAGCCAAGTTTTCTAAGATATCGCCAGATTGATTTCCATAGTGGTTGTACAAGTGGTTTTACTCCACCAATGGAGGAGTGTTTCCCTTTCTTCACAGCATCCCCAGCATGTGCTGTCATTTGAGTTTTTGATCGTAGCAATTCTGACAGGTGTGAGGTGGAATCTCAGAGTCATCTTGAGTTGCATTTCTCTGATGATTAAGAATGCTGAGCATTTCTTCAAGTGTCTCACTGCCATTAGAGATTCCTCCTTTGTGAATTCTCAGTGTAACAATGTTCCTCATTTCTTTGATTGGATTATTTGGTTTCTTGGTGTTAGATATATCCTCATCTATGTTCATAGCTGCCTTATTTGTAATAGCTAGAAACTGCAGACAACCCACATGTCCCTCAACTGAAGAATGGATAAAAAAATCATGGTACATTTACACAATGGAATACTACTCAGCTATCAGAAACAAGGAAATCATGCAATTCGCAGTCAAATGGATAGATCTAGAAAAGCTCATCCTCACTGAGGTAACCCAGACTCAGAAAGATGCACATGGCAGCTACTCACTTATCATTGGATTTTAGCCATATAGTACAGTATAACTATTCTACAGTCAACACACCAAAAGGATCAGAAACATAGACTTTGTTACCTATTAATGGGACAATTTGCCCTAGGGGTGCTACCATGTAAGTCCCCAGTGCAAGAGGAAGCTCTTAGCCCTCATGTGACTGTTGAATTGAGAAGGGCTAAAATATAGGGACAGTCCACATTGGAGGAGTGGGAGAGGGAGGAGAGGGTAGGAGGGTGGAACTGAGAGGGGTGGAAGGAGGGCACTGTGATGGAGATATAACTTGAAGTAATAAATCAACAACAGCAACAAAAAGATATATCATATAAATGGAAAAAAAAGTAAAATCCAAAATGGTTAAATGTTGGGAAGACCATATGTTTTGACTTAACATTACACTGAAGGAAAAAGCAGAGTAAACTACTGGCAGAACTTATGTTCTAAGGGACAGTGCAGAGAACACACAATATGGTTTATAATTAGAGCAAGCCCGATAAGTGGCACCAGCTGATTCTCTGCTTTGCTTTCTGTGGCACTCTTCTCCACATAGCCAGTGCCTCTGGTGAGGTGCTTGGGAACTTCCTCCTGTACTCATCCTAAGCCCAAAGTGTTAAGTGACTTCCTCCCAGACACACTATAACTTGGAAAGAATACAAGGATCATTGTCAGTGGCCACAATACATGGCCAGAAAGAAGGAACTCCTCCGAAAAAAGAGGTTGTACCCAAATCATTGGCAAGACCTGTGGGGATGAGCAGCCAGACATTCCTTAACTGCATTCACATGAGGAAGTGGAAAGCATGACAATGGGTTGGGCCTGTCATGCTTTAGATCCTACACTTCTTTATTCCACCTCTGGACCCATGGCTGTGAAAGGACAGGGTACTCACATGGATTTGCTTTATGTTTAAATATTTTAACTCTGTGGAAATAGGAAATAGTAAAATACACCGGTAAATACAGCTATTGAGTTGATTCAACTGAACAAGTAAAATTGGTGTATTTTACTTATTTTATATAGTCCTTTATGCCCTTTTCTTGTAAGGTGCTCTTCTCATGCCATCCTGTACTTCAAAGCAACAAGCATCCTCATTTGCAACACTGTCTGTTGGTACTGACTTGGTCTTGAGCTTTGGAGAAATGGAGTTGCATTTATTATCCTCATGAGCTTAAAGTAAGGTAGTGTCCTTTGGAACAGTATCCGTGCTAGTAGAGACCTCTCCCCCTTACATGAGTTCAAGGACCCACTCAATAAGCAAAAGAGATGAACTCAATCTTGAATAGTCTGAACTTGTCACAGAAACATCACAATCTAACTTAGAGGGTAGGACCACAGACTATCTACATCAGCCAGCCAGCTAAACCAAAGTGCACACAATTGGATCCTCTTTATCTTCAGTGTTCAGCAGTGACACTTGGTATTTTGTCTGTGTTAGATGACAGCTCTCTGACAGCCAGGGGCTGTTTCTTGATCATCATCACATCCATGATGATGTAGCTGGCCACTGGTCTTTGCTGTCATGGTCACTTCAGGACTTGTTCCACCCCACATCAAGTATTGTTGACATCTTAGAACTTGAAGGTTGTAGAGCTGGCTTCCGGCTAGTACTAAGATCCTGCCAAGAGTCCTAACAGTAATTCCCCAAGGGCTCCGTTAGACTTGGAGGTATATTTGAGTCTGTAGTCTTTGCTTTCTTTATGAAGCTCATGTTTCCAGAAGCAGAACCATGCTTAAAGCCCAAGCAAATACAACTCAGCTTTCTCCAATATGCCCAGATGAGCCAAAATGCCTTGTTTTTGTTTTATCAGAGGTCCAATCATCCCAGGCCTGTCCATGCTTGCTTGCTTGCTCTACACCTCTATTCTGCTGTGTCCTTTCTCCGCTTTCTTTGATTAGAGACCTGCTGGATATCATCACCTTGTTGCCATGTTTGCTGAAAGAAACAAGTGTGTCCATGCAGTTTCCCATGGGCCCCACCTGCAGTTCGTAGCACGCCATGCTGGTGATGCATGTGTCACTCATAAACGCATACTCTCATTGCCCGCCAGGCAACAACCATTATTCCAATACTGCACTGATAAGAAAAGCAAATGTGGCATCTGAGAATAAAGTGGCATTGGGGCCTTCAGTGAAGTGTTAAGCATCAGAAAACCCTGATGCTAGATCAGGCTTCACCACAGACCGTGTGACCATGGGAGAAGCAGAGACTACTACAGCGTGATTAGAGGCAGTGATTACATACAGGCCAGGCCTACAGATATGCTCCAAGTCACCTAGAGCCTATAATGGGACAGCTGCCGCTGGAACCCAGCCTTTGGATGTCACAGTCTCCCTATTGGGTAACATGCCAGATACTGATATCCTTGTGAGTGAGCCGTGATATTGCCTCTCCTGCCTCCCATGGGAGGTTCTGAAAGACAGCCTGGCCGACCTAACTTGAAACATCAGCCTGCCAACAGAGTAGTACATCTTCCTTTATGTCCTGTCTATCCCCAGTACACATCACAGGGAGCTCCTACTATGTCCTCTGTTAAGCTCGGGGTCCCAGAGATTTATGGAACCACAGTCACTGCCCCAAAACCTCACATTCCAAAACAGAAGGAAAGCTTAGCAAGAAATCAGGGTGCAGCCATGGAAAATTGGGTAGGGAAGGCTTTGGTTGGTAGTTCTGTATTGCCATCTTGCGTGTTATTGTAATTTTGGAGCACCACACATAGGGCAAAATGGAAATGAGGGAGAGGGCACCCAAACCTGGGGAATGAGTGCTTGTCCAGGTGCAGCACGTGGGGAGGATGCTTTGGGTAGAATGCAGATGTGCAGGCCTGGGAGTGAATGTGTTGAGTTTATGGTGTGTTTGGATTGGCAGGCAATCTGGTGGGGGTGGGGGGGGGCCCAAGGATGTCGTCCTAGAGGTAAAAAGCACTCAGAGGGACAATAGCAGGCTTGGGGTTCCCTTGCTTTCTGAGCCTCACTCTCCATTTGCATGGGATTGGTTTTTGTTTTTCTTATTTCTGGGTGAGGGGCCAGCTTGTCTCTCACTGCCCCAACTTTGGTCATTTAACAGTAGGGTGCTAATTAAGGTCCAGCTTGTTCTGTGTTCTACTAGAGGTAGGGATGTACAGGTGTGATCCCTGAGGTTGCCTGCTGGGAGCCGGGAAGGGACTGCTGGTCACTGCAGGCACCCCCTTCATCAGTAGAGAACGTAGGCCCAGCTCAAAGCACATGAGCTCAGGACATCCCTACACGCACCCCACCCCTTCCCTTTTAAAAACCAGCAAATAAATAACCCAAAAGCCAGCTCCTTGCCCTCACCTGCCTTAGCAAAGCCCTGTCTCTGATTACAAAGTGAACAGGTCTTGATCAGCAATCAGGAGTCCAAGGCCATGCTCCTCATGGGAGGACCTAACACTGAGGTCTGGGGACATGGACTTTGTACAGATACAGAGAACATAAACAGTTCTTGGTGAATGAGAGAACTCCATGGGATTTGTTCTGGTCCTGAGGATGTAACCAAGAGGATTCCAAGCCATGTGAAATGGTCCTGCTTTCTAGAGAGTGAAATGTGACCCTGAAACATCAGAAGCACAATCAGTAACTACGTTTTTAAAGTCCTGTCTACTCACATCAGAGAAATGCCAGGCTCTAGGAGTTAAGTATGAGTCTTTGTAACCTAGAGCATGTTAAAATCTGGGAAACTGTATTTTGGTTTCCTTAAAACTATGTAGGGCTTCTCTCCCTTCCCCTCCCCCAATTCCATTGTCCCTTTCAGTGAAAATAGGTGGACACTCTGAGAGCTGTTTCCTGCCCCTACTGGACTGTATGGTATCCTCACTTACCCATCTATACAGGTGGCTCCAGTGGGCATTTTTTTTCATGAAGCAGTATAAATATAAAATACTTATTTTGTCAGAATTTAATGGGTTTCTGTAACCGATCTTTTAAATTATTATTTAACACTTATTTATTACTAAATTCACTTATAACAAACACCAACAATTTCTTAACTATTAATCCTATAAATTCCTACAACCCCTTTTAACCTATCCACTAAACCTATTGATAATTATTTTTCTAACCTTTTAGAATGATACAGTCTCTGGGGCAGGTCCTCAGTCGTCAGGAACACAGTCTTTGTTGTAGATTCTTTTTTTTTTTTTTTTTGATTTTTCAAGACAGGGTTTCTCTGTGTATCCTTGGCTGTCCTGGACTCACTTTGTAGACCAGGCTGGCCTCGAACTCACAAAGATCCGCCTGCCTCTGCCTCCCAAGTGCTGGGAATAAAGGCGTGCACCACCACCGCTCGGCTGTTGTAGATTCTTTAACGCACTTAGCAGTCCTTTTTCTGGATCTCTCAGATGCAGGTTCGTCAGGGTAAGTTGGTTATTGCAGTCTCACCTTAAATAAGGCTTCATGCTTTCTTCTCTGTGGGAGACCCCAGCCGTCTGCAGGCCAACTTACTTCTTTTGAATCAGGAACTCAGCTGCTCTGCCTCAGTCCTTAAAGCCAGGCACAATTTCCTTTAGGCCACTGTTTGGACAGATCAAACCCCTCTAGGCAAAAGCTGAGCCACAGGGTTTAGTCCTTGGCCTTTTGGTGTCTTGCTCAGGCTTTCTTTGCTCACCAGCTTCTTTCTGCTTCAGGGAAATCAAATGATGGCCAGCACTTTTTTCAGCAGGACTCTTGGAGCTCTCTAGCATCAGGGGCCTCTTCCCTTTCTGGGCTCCATGCACTGTCCTTAAATAGGAGGAACTCTGTTTCAGCTTAATTTGGGCTCCGCCCACTTAGCAGCTGAAAACAATGTCAGGCCAGATACTTTGTTTCTTCAAGTCTATTGAGTCTTTCCTGTTTTTCCTGACTCCATGCTGATAATGCTCTTCAGGCCCCGAATTAAGAGACAGTATCAGAAACCCCTATATATTTTCTAAATATAATTTATCTAACCCCCTACAGGTTTCATAAAATCTGTTGCAAATGCTTTCCTTATTCCCCATCTAAATTCTTTGTTTGCGTTTGGATTATTTTTTCCTTGTATCCAGAGGACTAAAGATTAGCACAGACATTCTGATGAATAAATAGATAGATAGATAGATAGATAGATAGATAGATAGATAGATAGATAGATAATAGATAAATAAAAAGAAATCAGGATCAGGAGTCTGGTGCTGACCTTCTGTGAGGAGGGCCATTTGTTTCATTTCCTTTTCCTGGACCTTAAGGTGTGAGTGTGGGGTATGTGGCATAGAAGATGGGGTAAGGCCAAAGATGCTGCCAGGACACCTCCATCCAGGATGGACCCTTCACGTAGTTTTTTAAGGTATCTTGCTATTGCCAAGTTGCAAACTACAGGATCATCTACTGAATAGGGGAACTCTAGTATGCTCCATGGGACAATTTCCTTTGCCATATTTCTGCTTCCCAGAGGCTAAGAACTCATAGTGAATAGGTTTTCTTTGTTTTTGTAAAACATTCCAAGCTTTAATTTTTTTTTTTTTTCCTTAGAAATCATGAGCACACACCTCAGTCGCAGTGGATATGCTGGGTAGGATTCTGGGCAGACAAAAAACATTAAGGAAAAATCTGCATAGAGGATGGACTTTAGAGAAAATAGTATATAGGGATTGATATTGGTATATTAGCTGGGAAAAATATATCCAATTAATGGAAGCTTACTAAAAGGAGACACTGTGTGGGGTGGAAATGTGAAAACTGCCTTCCCAGGTTTTTTTTTTCCCCTTCTAAAACTAAAACGCCTACAAATGCAAATGTTATCAAGAAATGTTTATATAAATTTACAGTTAAGTAGCATACTTAAAGCAAAGTTGTCACATGAGCCAGCATAGTTGAAGAAGCCATCTCTCATCTTCCTTCTTTTCCTTTCCCATCAGAGAAAGACTTTCCTCACTTCTCAAGTGATGTTAATTATTCCATAGAGCTCTGGCAATTATAGAGCTAGATTAAAGAAACCCAAGATATTCCATTACAAAAATAAGCCAGGCAAACACATGTTTTAATCTTGAGCCTTGAGATCTCCAGGACCATCATGGTTCCCAGGCTCCTGAGTGAGAGGCTGGACACTGAAAACACAGGACTCACTTTCATAACTGACTTTTCTGTTGTAACCTTTGTTGCCCTACTGTGCAAGAGCTGTTAGGTTTTTTTAATCTTAGACCTGAAATATGGACCATTTCTCTCATGAGTTATTTGGGGCTCAAGTAAATCCCCCCACTCACTCTGCCACTTGGCATAGTCGATGTTCAAAGGCTCATGTGACTGTAGGAGCCATATAGTCTGCACATGCCTCTCCTATCTTCCTGCCCACCAGCCTGAGTCCTTGATCTTGGTGTCTAGTGCTATCCTGCCTAGCTAGCAAGGCAAAAGCCTTGTACTCTGCTGATTGCTACCCCACAGCTGCCCTGGTCAGTCAGATTCCTCATAGTTTTGGCCCAAGGACCCTGCTACTAGCAGTTTGAAGTCCTGAATCTACTCAGATGCCCTTGCATATATCTAGTCCTAGACATGCACCTTTTCCTATACCTGACCCTGAATAGAGCTTTAAAATGAGTAATACAGAATCCTCAGTCCTCACTGTGATGGTTCCCATTGAAAATTAGAGAAAAGGTCAAGTGACCACACATGGCATGCCCATTGCCTTCAGAGAACCATCATAAGCCTTCAGTGGCTATGGCAGTTTGCTGTATGGTGAACTGCTGGGTTGTAGGTTTTTAGGTTTCACCTCTACCTTTGCTGGACAAGAAAGGGTGCTGCACTATAGTCTCCACAAGGACACACTGCACTCAGAAGTGCATTTTGGTTACAAACATCAGTGCTGATGTTGTTTCTGAAAAGCAACATAGTGTGCAGTTCTATTTCAGTTACCAAGCCAGAGGCAGCCAAGGAGATTATACAGGCAAATGGAAGAGCCTTGTTCATTTTGGCAAGTGATATAAATGTGTACATTTTAACTATTATAGCAGCTAAATCAAGTGTGTTTTGCTGTATTCTTCAGTAGGATATGCTCGCTTGACCTATAAATTGGAATGAATGTCTACTGAATATCCACCACATTTATTTATTATTTAAAATAATAATCTTTGTCCTACTCACATGTCAGATGTACATACACTGACCTCTGAGCTTACCAATTGCCCCCCACACAGAATTTCTATAGGAAAGTCTTGTAAGGGAGCATTCTTAAGCTCTGATGAGCACTCCTTGGACAACTTTCATAGGGCCGTATCTCTCTCCCTGAGTTCCCCACCTCCTCCCTCTGCCCACAGGATACTGCATGTTCAAGCAAGCCTTTGGTATTTACCTGGGTCAGGTGAATGATATGGTCCTTCCCTGGCTGAGTAGCAATCTCAGGGACCAGAGCTGAAGAGCGTATTGCTGCCGGGCTCTGTTGTGTTTTCCAAAACCATGAAATTTACTCCATATGCTTAAATCTCTCATAGGCTGATTGCCCTGTGCAGTTAATACATATAGCAAAAATTTTTAAAGAAGTCTGTTTTGGGGGACTGATATGTAGGGGCACCCCACACCGGAGAAGTAGGATGGTGGGAAAGAGGAGAAAGGGTGGGAGGGTGAAACCGGGAGGGGTGGAGGGAGGGGACTGTAATGGAGATGTTACTTGAAGGAATAAACATTAAAAAACAAACAAACAAATAAAAGAAGTCTATTTTGGAGAATGCTTAAATAGTTTAAAATACTGCAGTTCTGTTTTGAGAACATATTCACAAGCGCGCGTGTGTGTGTGTGTGTGTGTGTGTGTGTGTGTGTGTGTGTGTGTGTGTGTGTGTGTG
>CAJQZJ010033130.1:3089808-3118329 GCA_907164525.1 Lophiomys imhausi
GTGTGTGTGTGTGTGTGTGTGTGTGTGTGTGTGTGTGTGTGTGTGTGCGCACTCTCCTTTCAGAATGCCATTTACAAAATTCTTGTCATAGTTTCACTGGTTATATTTATGTAATGTCCTTGTTATTGAGGAGCCAGAGCACTTTGCTAACCTAGGAGGCCACTACTGATGTACAAAAAAATGAAATGAAAGGCAAATGAGCAAGTGAGGACACAGGCAGGCTGTTGAGGTTAACACACAGCCACCCTGGGTTGAGCTGGTCTCCTAAGGTCTCTGCCCAAAACGTCTGAGGTTCACTAATGTCTATTGGGTTAGACAGCTAAACCTTCTGGTGCAGAGGTTTTTGTATCACTACCCAGGGTCTCCTTACATCTCTTGCCAAACTATTTCATCTTCCTAAAGACCCACACTGTGCATTCCCAGAGAAGGTTCACGGTCCTCCACATTAGGTTTTATTTAGTTCAGTTATCTTAGTGGGGAAAGCATTGTGTCATTCTGATTCTGATTTGCATTCCTCTAACAGTGTATATGATATGAAGCACTTCATATGCTTTCCCCAGCATTCTTTTTCTTTATGTGGTATTTTTTTCTTATATTTATTGATTTATTGTAGGTACCTGTCATGGCTTATCTGTGAAGGTCAGAGGACAACTTGTAGGAGTCCGTTCTTTCCATCAGCCATGTGAGGGTGGAATTCAAGTTATTGGGTTTGGCAGCAAACACCCTTATTCTACTGAGCCATCTTGCTGACCCACCTATTCCTATCTTTTATTATTTTAACCTGTATAGTACCCCAAGTTGGCCTGGAACTTACAGTTTTCCTGGTTCAGCTTCTTTTTTAGCTGAGACAGGGTCTCTCTATATAGTTCTGGATGCCCTGGAGCTTACGAATGTAGACCAGGCTGGCCTTAAACTCACAGAGATCCACCTGCTTCTGCCTCCCAAGACCTGGGATTAAAGGCGGGCGCCAGCACCACCACCACCTGGCTACTGCCTAGGCCTCTTGAATGTTGGGGTTATTTGCAAGGCACAACTGCAGCAAACCACCCACCATTCTTTTAACATTAGTTTCAGTTCTTTTTTGTGGTTTATTATACATTTATTTATAAACAAATATTTATTTTAAATAAAGCAACATAGAATTCAGCTGAATTTTGCACATGTTCATGAAAGATGAAATTTTTCTGCACTTTTCAGCACAACTTTCATTACTTCTTTTTTTCTTTTTTTAAATTTATTTATTTATTGCTCAGGTTACATCTCCATCGTAGTGTCCTCTTTCTACCCTTCCCATTCCTGCCCTCTCACCCTCTACCCCCTAACCCTTCCATCCCACTCCTCTGGAGTGGAGTGTCCCTACATAACAGACCCCCACCCCAGTTCAGCAGTCATATGAGGGCCAAGAGCCTCTTCATACACTGGAGGCCTACAAGGCAGTACCACCAGGGAAAAGTATCTCAATGACAGGGAGAGAAAACAAACAAAAAGTCTATGTCCATGTTACCTTTGGTGTGTTGGTTGTAGTGTAGATATCCTGTACTATATAGCTAAAATCCAATTATAAGTGAACAGATGTCATGTGCATCCTTCTGAGTTTGGGTTAGCTCACTCAGGATGAGCTTTTCTAGTTCCATCCATTTGGCTGCAAATTGCATAATTTCCTTGTTTCTGATAGCTGAGTAGTATTCCATTGTGTAGATGTACAATAGCTTTTTAATCCATTCTTCAGTTGAGGGACATCTGGGTTGTTTCCAGTTTCTAGCTATTACCAATAAGGCTGCTATGTACATAGATGAGGAAACTTCCTTGTGATTCAGTGAGGAGTCATTTGGATGAATACCCAGAAGTGGTATGGCTGGGTCCCTAGGCAGAGCTATTCCAAGTTTTCTAAGATATCACCAGACTGGTTTCCATAGTGGTGTGCAAGCTTTCACTCGCACCAGCAATGGAGGAGGGTTCCCCTTTCTCCACACCCTCACCAGCATGTGCTGTGATTTGAGCTTTTGATCTTAGCCATTCTGACAGGTGTGAGATGGAATCTTAGAGTTGTCTTGAGTTGCATTTCTCTGATGATTAAGGATGCTGAACATTTCTTCAAGTGTCTCTCAGCCTTTAGGAATTCCTACTTTGTGAATTCTGTTCAGCTCTTTTCCCCATTTTTTAATTGGATTATTTTGTTTCTTGGCATTTAGTTTCTTGAGTTCTTTATAAATTTTGGATATTAGCCCTCTGTCAGAAGTGGGGTTGGTGAAGATTTTTTTCCCAATCTATAGGCTGCCATTTTGTTCAAATGACAGTGTCTTTTGCCTTACAGAAGCTTTTTTTTGTTGTTGTTGTTAATTTTGTATCCAGCCACCTTGCTGAAGGTGTTTATCAGCTGTAAGAGTTCTCTGGTGGAATTTTTGGGGTTGCTTAAGTATAGTATCATATCGTCTGCAAATAGGGATAATTTGACTTCTTCGTTTCCAATTTGTATCCCCCTGATCTCCTTTTGTTGTCTTATTGCTCTAGCAAGAACTTCAAGTACTATATTGAAGAGTTATGGCGAAAGTGGACATCCTTGTCTTGTCCCTGAGTTTAGAGGAAATGCTTCAAGTTTCTTTCCATTAACTTTGATGTTTGCTACTGGCTTGCTGTATATTGCCTTTATTATTTCTAGGTATAGTCCTTGTATGCCCGTTCTCTCCAGAACTTTTAGCATGAAGGAGTGTTGGATTTTGTCAGATGCTTTTTCAACATCTAGCAAGATGATCATGTGGGTTTTTTTTTCTTGTCAGCTTATTCATTTAGTTCATTATGTTGATGGATTTTTGTATGTTGAACCATCCCTGCATTCCTGGGATGAAACCTACTTGATCATGGTGTATGATACTTTTGATGTGTTCTTGGATTTGGTTTGCTAGTATTTGAGTAAGTATTTTTGCATCTATGTTCATGAAGGAGATTGGTCTGAAGTTAGTTGCAGTTCTTTCTCCACAAAAACTTACATGTGTGAACATAGCAGAAAAAGCACTTTTGAAAAACATGACCACTTCTCTAAATTTCTTTTGAGAATTTCATATAAGTACATTGTGTTTACATCATTTCCAGCCTTCCCTCTCCCCTCCAACTCCCATATACTGTCTCCCTACTTCCTCTTGAATTCATAACCTCTTCTTCTATAATTTTTATTGACACACACATACACAGAGAGAGAGTTTTTTAATTTATTATTTTATTTCTTTAAGTTACATCTCAATCACTATCCCCTCCCTATTTCCCACCCTCCCACCCTCTTCCCCCTCAAACCCCCATCCTCTCCCCTTTTTTTTGTTTAGTTTAAGGTATATCGTTTTACCCCAACAGCTCCCCCTTTCAGTCCAACAAATGGTTCTTTCGAAAGAGAGATATTTTATACTGAGTTCACGTAATGTTCTTCACAAATAGCTGTGTTTTGGGTTGTCTTCTGGGATTAGAAAATTTATCAGAAGTCTCATCCTTAGAGAAAGCTGATTTTCCCTTCTTCAGCAGCCATTGATTGGCTGTAGCTCTCCCCCTGTGAGCGGGGCCTTGTGAAAATGTCTCCATCTATGCTGGAATGCCAACTGATCAGCTGTTATGCAAGTCTTATTTAGGCACTCACACTGATGAGATTTCACAGGTGTAGCATCCCCATCATGCCTAGAAGGCACCATCTCTTAGCAAACAAGTCCTCTGGTCTTACAGTCTTTCCACATCCTCTTCCACGATGTTCTCTGAGCCTTGGATGTGTAAGTTGTGCAACCACAATATGGTAGCTGGTGCTTTTAAAACTTGGAATTATCAAATTATATAATATTCAAATTTTCTTCTTTGTTCCATAGGCTAAACAAGCCAGCACTTGCCTTCATTTGATGTCTCTTGGTTCTCTTAATCTATAAACTCCCCTCTTCACCACATAATCTTGTGATTGAAGTTGGGTCATGCAGTTTTCCAGTTCTGTATTCTGACAGGTGTATCCCTTGCAGTGTCATTTCACATGCTCTTCTGTCTTCTGATTTCCTTCAAGCAAGTAGTTGAATCTAGAGGCTTGATCACATATAAGTTACTCTGTATGTTTGGCAAGACTTTGACTGACAGAGGAGTTGATCTCTGTGTCTCTTGTGCCTTTAGGGTTAGTCAGTCAGGTGGATATTGTATAAAGTATGTCTTATACAATTAATCCCCCTGTATTTATGTTCTCCAGAGAAGCAAAACCATCATCATATGTTTAAGATGGAATTGGCTAGACTGGCTCAGAGGATAAGACCCTGGATAGTCCTACGGTGGCCATCTGTAGGCTAGGGATCTAGGGAAACTAAACTGCTTAATCCAAGAAGGTGGGAATATCAGAAGAGTAACGCTAATGTAGCCCCAGTGCAAGGCAGAAGACTTGGTTGATTTGAAGATCATCCCCCATAGACTTAGATATTTGAACACTTGGTTTCCGGTTGGTAAGGCTGTCTGGGAGGTTTCAGCCTTGATGGTTGAATACACCAGTGGGGCAGACTTTGAGGCTACATAGCTAACCCTACTCCACTTCACTGTCTTTGATTCATGCTTAAAGCTGAAGATCTGAGCTCTCGGCTTTCTACTTCAGCTCCAGTGCCTGCCACTGCTGCCATCATTCCTCACCATGATGGACTCTTGTTCCTCTGAAAATTAAGCCAAAATAAAATATTGCTTCCATAAGTTGCCTTTAGTCATAGTGTTTTATCACAGCAGCAGAAAAGTAATTAATATAAACCCTGAGGAGTCCATGATGCATATTGAAATTCAAAGGCTAAGGAACCTGGAACATGATGTCCATGAGAAGCAGAAAATTGTGCCACTCCAAGGGGACAAGCACAAGCAAGAGAAAGTGTCTATCTTGAGCTTTTTGCTCCAACAACGCCAGCCCATTAGATGACCTTTTTCTTTCTTCCCCTGCTGCTGACCAAATACTCTGACCAAAGCAACTTAAGGGAGAAAGAGTTTATGTAGCTCATGACTCCATGTTACAGTCCCTGTTGGTAGGAAAGAGAAAGAGTTGGGAGCCTGTTGCTCAATGGCCACAATCAGAAGCACGTGCAATACTGAATAACTAACTCTCTAGCAGCATTTGCTAATACTAACTAGCTTTCTTCACTCTTACTTGATCCCCAGCCTAGGGAATAGTGCCACCCAAAGTGAGTCATCCCACCTCAATCAAAGTAATCTACATAATCTCCCACAAACCTGCTCAGAGGCCCACCTCCCAGGTAATTCTAACTTTTCTCAAGTTCTCAGTCAACACTGTTTAGCACAGATACATTGAGAGTAGGTCTTCCCAATTCATCCCTGGCCTACATGCTTGTCCCTTCTGTAAACTCTCACAGATATACCCAAAAGTGTGTGCCTGGCCAATTCTCTAAGGCATCCATTCCTTTGTGTAGCCTGTTTTACAACCAAAACTAAGCACCACAATCTTCCGTCGTGTTTTTGCATTAGCAGTTTCTGCAGTCACCCATAAGCATTGCCTAGACATGCCGTTCACTGGGGAAGCTTGCTTTCCTAATCACTCTCACTACATGCCTCATGAGAATGCAGCTGTGGTCTTTCAACCATACTGCTGTTTCCCTTGTATTGCAAGGATGGTGAGGTATTGATAATTAAAGGAGCATTTTCCTTTTTTATGCTAATTATATAGTAATTTTACTCAGTTCATCTGTGCTAAGCTGTGAATGTTTAAAGTTAGCATCAGACCTGTTGTGTACTCTTCAACTCCCAGTACACACTTACTGCCCAGCCTGGGCCATCAGAGCTCACTAAGTGGAGGCTGGTAGGTGAGGACTGGGCACTCTTTTCTGTACCTGCTCTTTAACTTGGCAGCCTCTTTGCCAGAACTCATTTAGCAATCTGAGTGTTTTGCCAGTGCCCTGTAAACATCAGTTCAGATGAGAGGACCGGGACACACTGATATGCACAGTGACATTTGGACATCAAATCTAAGGCTGCAATTTAGAGCACAAGCTGTATTTTTCTTTTCAACCAAAACTTTTTTTAAACCTAATTAAACCAGAAAATTTGTGGTTTCCATACCTATCAGAAGGCGGACTCTATTCAACTTCAACCTGAAGAGCACGACTCTCAGCCTATGGCTGTGGTTCATTGTTTTGGATCTAAAATAAAGATTTTATTGTTAAATTCTGGTTATTAAATTCAGGCCAGTGTGTTTTAAAAACAAATCACATCTGTAGATTCCTGTTGTTAATGCTGTCTTTGGTTTTTTCTGAACAGTGGTTGTCTCACCAATCTTGATAGATATGTTCCTAGTGCTTACAACCTGTGGAAAGCAAACAAACTCTGACATTCTGAGATCTGTTCCCACTCACCCCTTCACTGCTTGTTCTGTTAGACTCATCTGAGAACTAGGCTCCCTGTACCTTAAAGGCAGCACCTAAATGCTAACCTAGCATTTGGAAAACAGGGGCCCTGTTCTGCAAAACCCAGGCAAGGACATATGAACACATTCTCTATACATTCTCTCAGCACAAAGGCTTCAGGACAAAACTGAGCTTTATGTGGAATCTACCAGAAGTTCTGATGGGGTGCCACCAAGATCTGTGGTTGCCAGTAGCTCATCATTTATGTCTCACCAACAGAAAGGGCACAGTTCCCTGGACAAGTTCAGATTCTATAACCCACTCAAAAATAACCTTGTAAAGTTCAATGTTTGCTTTTCTGTAAATGTGGCTTCCTTGTAGTGTGACACTGTGTGGACTCTATTTTACATAGAAATTGCTCCAATCACAGTGTTTCTTCTCTTCCAGAAAGAAGCTTGAGGGTTGCTTTTAAAACTTGACATGTGCTGCTTTGTAGAGAAGGAATGTTTAAATGATATTGTCACTTCTTTGCCCTCTATTTATAATATAGAAATTGAAAAATACTGTAAGGCCAGTAATTAACAGCAAAGCAATTACATTATATTCTTATAAAAATAGCTTTAAAATTGTTGTTTTGATGTAGGCACTTAAGAAAAAGGCAAGGATAAAAACATAGCTGCAGACATTCATGATGATCCTGTGGTGTGCATCAGCATTGTGGGGTGGGTATGGGGGAAAAGGGGGTCTCCTTTACATCTGTGAACTCTTGTCAAAACTGCAGGACTCATGAGGAAGGGAAGCAAGCAAAGAACAGGTTTGGTTTTTTTTCCAGATGTTAATTGGAAATGTTTTTAAAGAAAGAAGCTTCAGAAAGGAGATAGATGTCAAAGAGAATGTCTTTAGCATTTGGCCCAGAGTTAATCCAGGACGCAGTATGGAAAGCAGTGGGGCTGTGGTTCCCAAGCCAGTAGCTCTCCAAGTCTCCTGTGCATTCTGTTTCCTTTCCTGCTGCATGAATGCTTGTGTGCCTGCATGTGTGAGTACCTGCATGTGTATGTGTTGGAAACAGTTTTCATATATAGCTCTCACTATGCCAATTTGGCCTCAAACTTAAACCACCTAAACCCCACAAGTCCTGGGATTACACCTAGCCCTCTTTTACATTCTTGAAAATAAATTGAAGATTCCAAAGAGTTTGTGTTTGCATGAGGTTATAGCTGCAGATAGTGGCCATTTGAAAAATCGCGTAACAGTTTTCTAAGTATTTTATTCATTCATTTAAAATTAATAATGAAGCTTTGGGTAATTAGCATATGCGGCCATGAAAATAACTATAAAATTTTCATAAAGAGGGGCATTGATTTATACTCTATTTATTTTAATTTGGCCTAAGATAAGTTGTCTACATTGTAACAGTGAAGGAACATATCCAGGGAGTCAAGTGGTAAGGCCAGACAGAGCCTACATCATTCCACATGCATTCCTGTGGGCCACAGTTGGTGTGAACAGGTCTGCTCAGGGCAGTGGGGTGCTGGAGAAGATGCAGTTGTTTGGTTGTGTTGTGGTTGGAGGCACTGATGGGACAAGGTGCAGCTTCCTGAGGTTCTGTGAAATTCTCAGTTGCCAAGATGTGAGACCAAAACTTTGTGGATTAAAATGTACCTTGTGTTTCTTCTATGGATCCTTCTGTGGTTTGCCTACTGGATTGGGTATGTAGCTTCCCATTGACTGAGTCATTTATTTAAAGAAATTCCCTTTTGCACCTAGTAGCACAGCCTGTGCCAGTTGTCTTCAATGGCACCACTTTTTCCATTATGAAACTCCTGTATTCTGAGTTTCCCCTTTAGAAGCTGCTGCATTTCCAAACACAAAAGAATACACCTTCTTCTCAGCACCTCACAGAACCTTCTCCAAAATCGACCATATAGTTGGACACAAAGATAGCCTCAACAGATACAAGAAAATTGGAATAACCCCTTGTATCTTATCAGACCACCATGGAATAAAGCTGGACTTCAATAACAAAAGAATCAACAGAAAGTCTATACTCACATGGAAATTGAACAACTCTTTACTAGAGGACCACTGGGTCAGGGAAGAAATAAAGAAGGAAATCAAAGACTTCTTAAAATCCAACGAAAATGAAGACATAACATACCCAAACCTATGGGACACAATGAAAGCTGTGCTACGAGGAAAGTTCATAGCACTAAGTGCCTTCAAAAAGAAAATTGTGACAGCTCATATTAGCGAATTAATAGCTAAACTGGGTGAATTGGGAAAAAAAAAGAAGCAAACACTCCCAAGAGGAGCAGAAGGCAGGAGATCATCAAACTTAGGGCTGAAATCAACAACTTAGAAACAAAAAGAACTATACAAAGAATCAATGAAACCAAGAGTTGGTTCTTCGAGAAAATCAACAAAATAGACAGACCCTTAGCCAAATTCACTAAAAGACAGAGGGAGAAAACACAAATCAACAAAATCAGAAATGAAAAGGGAGAAATAACAACAGACGTTGAGGAAATCCAGAGAATATTTGGATCCTACTTTAAAAATCTATACTCTACCAAATTTGAAAACTTAAGTGAAATGGACAATTTTCTTGATAGATTCCACCTACCGAAGCTAAATCAAGATCAGATAAACAGATTATCAACCCTATAACCCATAAGGAAATAGAAACAGTCATTAAAAATCTCCCAACCAAAAAAAGGCCAGGGCCAGATGGCTTTAGCACGGAATTCTACCGGACCTTCAAAGAGGAGCTAACACCAATACTTTTCAAACTCTTTCACAAAATAGAATCTGAAAGAACATTGCCAAACTCATTCTACGAGGCCACAATCACCCTGATTCCTAAACTACACAAAGACCCAACAAAGAAAGAGAACTTCAGACCAATCTCCCTCATGAACATAGATGCAAAGATACTTAATAAAATACTAGCAAACCGAATTCAAGAACACATCAAAAGTATCATACACCATGATCAAGTAGGCTTTGGATGGTTCAACATACCAAAGTCTATCAGCGTCATTCAACATATAAACAAGATGAAAGAAAAAAACCACATGATAATCTTGCTAGATGCAGAAAAAGCATTTGACAAAATCCAACACCCCTTCATGCTAAAAGTTCTGGAGAGAACGGGCATACAAGGGCCGTACCTAGAAATAATAAAGGCAATATACAGCAGGCCAGTGGCCAACATCAAAATAAATGGAGAGAAACTTGAAGCATTTCCTCTAAACTCAGGGACAAGACAAGGATGTCCACTTTCGCCATATCTCTTCAATATAGTACTTGAAGTTCTTGCTAGAGCAATAAGACAACAAAAGGAGATCAGGGGGATACAAATTGGAAACGAAGAAGTCAAATTATCCCTATTTGCAGATGATATGATAGTATACATAAGTGACCCCAAAAATTCCACCAGAGAACTCTTACAGCTGATAAACACCTTCAGCAAAGTGGCTGGATACAAAATTAATTAAAAAAAATCAGAAGCCCTTCTTTATACAACAAACAAATGGGCTGAGGAAGAAATAAGGGAAACAACCCCCTTCACAATAGCCGCAAACAACATAAAATACCTGGGGGTAACTCTAACCAAGCAAGTAAAGGACCTGTACAACAAGAACTTCAAGCCCTTGAAGAAAGAAATGGAAGAGGCCTTTAGAAGATGGAAAGATCTTCCATGCTCATGGATAGGTAGGATCAAGATAATAAAAATGGCCATCCTACCAAAAGCAATATATAGATTCAATGCAATTCCTATCAAAATACCAACACAATTTTTTATAGTCTTGGAAAGAGCTAGCCTCAATTTCATATGGAACAACAAAAAGCCCAGAATAGCTAAATCAATCCTGTACAATAAAAAAACATCTGGAGGTATTACCATCCCAGATTTCAAGCTGTACTACAGAGAAATAGTTGTAAAAATAGCATGGTATTGGTATAGAAACAGACCAGTAGATCAATGGAATCGAATTCAAGATCCAGAAATAGACCCACACACTTATGGCCACCTAATTTTTGACAAAGAAGCCAAAACGGCACAATGGAAGAAGGACAGCATCTTCAACAAATGGTGCTGGTCCAACTGGATGTCCATTTCTAAAAGAATGAAGTTAGACTCATACTTATCACCCTGTACAAAACTTAAGTCCAAGTGGATCAAAGACCTTAACATAAGGCCTGTCACACTAAATCTACTAGAAGAAAAAGTGGGAGAAACCCTCGAACTGATTGGCACAGGCGACAACTTCCTGAACAGAACACCAACAGCTCAGGACTTGAGATCAACAATAAGTGGGACCTCATGAAACTGAAAAGCTTCTGTAAGGCAAAGGACACTGTCATTCGAACAAAACGGCAGCCTACAGACTGGGAGAAAATCTTCACCAACCCCACATATGACAGAGGGCTAATATCCAAAATCTAAAAAGAACTCAAGAAATTAAATGCCAAGAAAGCAAATAATCCAATCAAAAAATGGGGGACAGAGCTAAATAGAGAATTCACAAAGGGGGAATCCCTAAGGGCTGAGAAACACTTGAAGAAATGCTCAACATCCTTAATCATCAGAGAAATGCAACTCAAGACGACTCTGAGATTCCATCTCACACCTGTCAGAATGGCTAAGATCAAAAACTCAAATGACAGCACATGCTGGTGAAGGTGTGGAGAAAGGGGTACCCTACTCCATTGCTGGTGGGAATGCAGGCTTGTGCAACCACTATGGAGGTCAGTCTGGCGATATCTTAAAAAACTTGCTATAGCTCTGCCTCAGGACCCAGCCATACCACTTCTGGGTATACACCCAAATGCCTCTTCACGGAATCATAAGGAAGTTTCCTCATCTATGTTTATAGCAGCCTTATTTGTAATAGCTAGAAACTGGAAACAACCCAGATGTCCCTCAACCGAAGAATGGGTCAAAAAACTGTGGTACATCTATACAATGGAATATTATTCAGCTATCAGGAACAATGAAATTATGCAATTTGCAGCCAAATTGATGGAACTAGAAAAGCTCATCCTGAGTGAACTAACCCAGATTCAGAAGGACACATATGGCATCTATTCACTTATAGTAGGATTTTAGCTATATAGTAGAAGGTATCAATACTACAACTAGCACACCAAAGGGAACTTGGACATAGACTTCTTATTTTTAATTTTTATTCTTTATTTATTTTTTTGTATATTAGTTATATTTTTTCTATCTTTTAGTCTTTTTTATCTATTATATGCTTATTGGTTTGTTTGTTTAGTAGTTCTCTCTCCCGGGCAACCAGACACTTTTCACTGATGGTACTGCTTTGTAGATCCCCAATGAATGAAGAGGCTCTTGGCCCTCATACGACCTCTCAAATGAGATGAGGGACTGTTTTATAAGGACACCCCACCCCAGAGAAATGGGATGGAAGGGTTAGGAGGTAAAGAAAAAAAAATGAAATGTGATGTTTCGGCCTTTTACTACTAATTGTCATAAACTGTTTAGTATAATTAAGAAATGCAAACTAATGGTTATGCAAGCCGGTCATTCTGTTAGGTACTATGACAGCCTATTATAGTTACTTTCTAAGCTAATCAGGAACAAACTGGCAAGAAACAAGCAACATCTGCTAACCCTAATATAAGAGATAGATAGGGCCTCTTCAAAAACCTCAAGAGATCTGCAGAATATGGCATTCAAAGATGTTTTCGTAACTTTAGATTTTTTTTATATCAAGACATATCAACTGCTGACAGCACCCCCTATTCTCCTCCAAGTAGAAGATGAGCATCGAAGAATCTCCAGTGGGAGATGATTGAATTAGTCGCAAGCCTATCTCTTGGTAGGAAAAGCCCCTTGCTCCAACTGTAGACAGACTGCTGTCCAAAAAGGACAAAACCTGGAAGCAGGTAAGTCGACAGCTTAGCTCTCCAAGACAGGGTAGGTAAGTCCTTCATAACCCCTGCTCTACCACCAATGTCTGTCAGAGAAACGGGGCCAAATGATTGAAGATCGATGTTGTAATGTATGGAGAGAAAATGGGAACTGTCCAGGCAGCCACCGGTATGTCATTTCTTAGTTTGGGAAGCTGCAGGCCCTGTACTTCCTATAAAGTCAGATATATTTATCCCTCTCAGGTCTCTGAGGTGGTTTAAGAACAGATAGCTAGAGTCTCATAATTTAATTTTGAGTTGTTTAGGAGTCAAGAGAGTGTTATAGATCTAAGAAGATACTTTTAAAATTGTGTTGCAAGTTAATATGAATGTTGAGTCAGACATAGAACTTTAAACTCATGGAGATGTTTAGATAGTAGAATGTTAAAGTCAGGTACCAAATACATATGGACTGGTCATTGGGAATGTACATTAAGCCATATAACCCTCATAACTGTGGCCTAATTACCTCTGTTGTACTGTATTGTATTTGTTATTATAAGAGAAAGAGCCATTTGGTGGACTGAAAGGGGAAACTGTAGGGGGAAATAAGATATACCTTAAACTTAAAAAAAAAAGGGAAGAGGATGGGGGCTTGAGGGTGGGAGGGTGGGACTGGAGGGGGAATAGGGAGGGGACTGCGATTGAGATGTAACTTGAAAAAATAAAAAATAAAGGAGAAAAAAAAAAGAAGCTGCTGCATCTTGATCGGAGTTGTCACATTAATGTGAAAGGTGCCTCTCCAATGACAAAGTGGAATGAATGGGGTTTGTAAAGTTCTTTTGACCTCTCACATAAAGAGCCTCTCATTTTTGCCAGAAAAATAATTGATTTTATTTTGTTCAGCTTCATGTCACTCAAGATTCTTTTCTGTGGGACCCTTTTCTTCACAGACAGCTAGCTGTTGAAGAACCAGATAGCTTCTATCCTTTTTCTGTCCCACCCTTAGCTCTCCTCCATTCCTCTTTGTGTCTTCTCATGGAGGCAGATCTACACAGATCAAATCACATCAACAGGTTTTCTCTGACCTGTCTTTCCACCTGCCTAAGCTGGAGTACCCAACTGTTGAACTGAAAGCATTGCTGCACCTGTCCGTGTACAGGTGTTTGTAGCCATGATCAATGTCTGTAATTATTACACTCCGGGCGGATCAACCTCCGTAATGCCGGTGAGCCGCTTCCCACTGTGCTTGGGCTTTAAGAGCAGAAGCTGAGGTTTCCTGGAGAAATTGTAGCTTGAGAAGCAGCATCACCTTCCACCTGTGTTTCCGGCCTGCTGGTCTTCCCTGTGCACGTCCCCGCTAGCTCCTTCCTCCTTACCCCGCTAACTCCTTCCTCCTTACCCCGCTAGCTCCTTCCTCCTTACCCCGCTAACTCTTCCAACTTACCCCGCTAGCTCCTTCCTCCTTACCCCGCTAGCTCCTTCCTCCTTACCCTGCTAGCTCCTTCCTCCTTACCTGGGATATTTTTCAAACCTCTTTAATGACTGCCTATTTAAAATAAAATAATAAATAACATGGCATCATTTTCCTTTCCTCTTTTTTTTTTTTGTTTATTTGTTTTAGTGGCAGTGGTGAGGTATGGTTTTATACTGTATTCTGAGCCAAATTGGAACTACATCAACTGTTCTTGAATGCATGGCAATCCTTTTATTGTGGCCCCTGGAGTGCTGAGATGATAGGTGTGAGCTACTAGGCCTAGCTGACTCCTAGCTTCCCCAGCTTCTTCTGTGTTCATGCTGGTGCTCTCAGTTGCTCTTGTTGAAGCAGATGGAAAAACCCCAGCAGTGGTGCCAATATGCTGTTTAAAGAAGAGAAAATGCCCAGTGGCTTTTGAGAGTACTGCGGTTATTCTTCACTGATAGAATACTTAAATTTACAAGTAGGTTTTAGAAAGTTCACTGCACTGGGAACTTTGAACCAGCATCAGTGAGCCTTTCTTTTTTTTTACTTGTAGCATTATTGCATTCCATTAGTCTTCATTGAAACTGGAACCAATCTTTTACAAGTGTGTGATTTATATGACATAATGCATCATCAATTGTAAATACTGGTTCCCTTCATTGTAGGTCTGTTCCAAATGCTGACAGCTTCCAGTAGACAAGAGCAACAAAATGTGTTCTTTATCTACACCACCACTCTTACCAAGAGTGTCTTAACTATTGATGGAAACAGGTTTTCCAAAATTCACATTTTCACTTAAGCATGAACAGCAGGCTCATTGTACTCATTATTAGAAATCTCAGCCATCCTGGGTCATACAACAGTAATTTGAAATAAAAAATAGTAGTCTATAAAATAGTTGCTAGCTCAACTTTTTTTCTCTGAGACAACTTGATCTGTCATTGGGTATACATTATTTCCCTTCTAGTCACACAGACTATTAAAAAAAAAGTGGACTCCAAAGGCTTGAACTTATACTTTTGGTTGTGAGCCTAGCCTTTAACGGCTGAGCCTTCTCTCCAGCCCTAAAGGCTTGAACTTTAATAAAGATAATTTTCACTGCTTTAAGACAAATTCTCTAAAATTCTTTCCCCCCCTGTATTTATTGGCTAAAACTTAAGTTATTTTATTTCTCTCCCACAAATGAAGGCAGTAAAAAGGAAATCTAGTAAGACCAATTGCCTTGGTCTAGAGTAGCATGCTATGAGTCTTGTCTGCCTGTTGGCCCTGCATCAATAGGATGTCAACACAGTGAAACAGATGGAATGCTGTGGAAATGGCTTGACCTTAAGAATCCATGAGGAAGGGGGAGGAGGCAGTGGACCATGTTTGAGATGTAACTTAAAGAAATAAATAAATGTGAGAAAGAAAAGAAAAAAAAGAATCCATGAGGAAGAGGTTTGGGCCTCCTCAGATTACTGTGGGACACCCTCTGGCACTAGATAAATCCTCTGACCTTTTCTTCTTGTAAAGTAAGAAAGATAAAATTCAGAAGATGCTAGGCAAACAGAATAAAGTGGGGTACATTGTCCAGGCATCTCTTCCATGAGGTACTTCTCAGGGGAGGTGACAGCTAATCTGAACTTAAGAACACCAGAGGGAAACAGCTAGTTCAGGTGTGAAGAGCATACTTGGGATGTTCTAGACCCAGAAAGGAGGCCTCTGTTCTGAGCCCAGTGAGGAGATAGGCAGGAGGGAAGATCAGTGAGGTGCTGTGCCCCACCTCATCTAGCTCAATAACAAGGTCAAAGCCTGATGTGATTGCAAGCGTCCCAAGGATGCTCCTGGGAAAGTTAGTGACAAGCCAACAGCACCCCCCCCCCCAAAAAAAAATAGGCTGCATCTACCTCTCCTGTACCTTCTTTCTTCTCTAAGAGTCCATAACTGGATTCAAAATTCTAACACTATAAATATAGTGAAAAGATAATCTCCAAAGATTATATATGGCACAATACTTATTTTACAAAATAAAAACCAAATCATAAGCTCTCATAGTTGAGCTGCAGTATGGGTAAAAAGAAAGTCTAGGGACAGTGTTAACATTCAGAGAGATGCATCCAGACAATGGCTTGAGGAGATTCCAGAGGGCAGAAAGTTCAACTCCTGATATCCAGTGGCTTTGGATGTCTTTTGGATCTCATGAGGAACAGCAAAGGAAAGTACCCTGGGAAGTAGAGCTGCTGGCTGTGGGAGCTGAGTCATGACAGTCAACGTGTGGGGTGTGACATAAGGAGAGTACAGCTCATTGGCAGCATGTACTTAGCATGGGCAGGACTAAGATTCTGTCCCCAGTACCACTCCCTCTAAAACAAAAGAAAGGAGAGAGGAGAACAGTCAAATAGCAACATGCTTTAATTTTATTCCTCAAGAGTTAACTTCCTAGCTTTTTTAGACCAGAGCTATATGCAAATACCAAGTGTAGCATTGTGGGTAAGAACATGGGTCCTAGGAGAAGGCTGCTTGCTTTTGAAACTTTCTTGGAGACCAACTGAGCAACCCAGGGCACATTGCTGATCCCTTAGGCCTCCGAGTCATGTGCACTGGACTAGTGGCAGTCCTCTTGTAGGGCTGCTGAGACCATTTACTGGGACACAGGCTATCCACTGTCACTTGAAGTCCCTTAGTTGGTAGAAATTCTCTCTTCTGAATACACTCTCCTTCTATCCATTCTTTTCTTTCTTTGTTAAGGTAACTAGGGACCAAGAATGAAGGAGTTTTGTGATTTATGATTTTTTGCTTGTTTGTTTGTTTGTCTTATTTGTGAGGGAAAAGTTCTTGAATCTGATCTTAAGAATGTTTGGATTCAATTCTTTTTGCCTGAGGATGATATTTTTATCTTAGATTATTGTTCTTTGAACAAACAGTAGGAAAGCAAAATGAAATTGGGAGACTCCATGCTCTCTTCCTGAAAAGAGGCTTCAGGGCTTTGGGCCAAAATGTGTCTGGAAATGAATTTTAGAAATATCCATAGCAGCAGCCTCAGCTGAGCAGCCTGTTAGTGACAAGCAAGTTCCCCTAGGACTACAGAAGCCCTACACAGCAGTCACGCTGGGATGCCCCTGCGTAGGGCTGTTGAGGAAAGGGGTTCAGTAGGAGCTGACAGGCTGCTCTGGGCAAGGGCTTTCTTGGTACACTTTTCTCCATCCTACATGGCTGTATCCTCTTGACTGGGTTTGAAATCTGTGTGATTGGTCTGTTTCCGTATTTATATTAGTTATTTTTCTATCACTGTTTCCAAATACCTGGCAAGAAACAACTTAAGGGAAGGAAGATAAGTTTCAACTTAGAGTACCAGTCCATCATTACAGGGATAGCACACCTAGTTAATGGTGCCAAGAACATGTAGCTGGGACTCATTTCTCAGCAAGCCAGAAAGCAGAAGTGCAGCAGAAGCAGGAAAGGCTGTAACCCTCTATTCTAGGCTTACAGACCCAGGTCTCCCGGTCAGACGCAGGTCCAAAGGTTTCACACCCTCCTAAAATAGCACCAGTAATCAGGAACCAAATAGCAAAACAAATGAGTCCATGGGGGGCATTTTCACATCCAAACCATAATAATAGTTTAGACCCTTTTTCCCAAGGCAGGGATGGCCCAGGCCTGTCATCCAGCTGAGACCAATGTGGCAGATATCAGTGCCTTCCATGCCACACTTAAAAATATAGATGGAAGCCGGGCGGTGGTGGCGCACGCCTTTAATCCCAGCACTTGGGAGGCAGAGGCAGGCGGATCTTTGCAAGTTCGAGGCCAGCCTGGTCTACAGAGCGAGTCCAGGACAGCCAGAGCTGTTAAACAGAGAAACCCTGTCTCGAAAAACCAAAAAAAAAATATATATATATATATAGATGGAGTTCAGGTCTCCGTGACCAAGAGAAACTAATAGAGACCAGAGCAAGCAGCAGCCATCGGGGACTTCACCGCTATAGCTGCTATTAATATTATCATCGTTACTGTCGTTATTCTGGGAATGTTAATTGGAAGGTGGGTGGGTAAATTTCATCAGGTAAGTGGCTGTTGCAGTGGGACACACTTCAGGACCTGATTTGAAAAGACTACGTGTACTACACCTGCCTACCACCACAGCACCTGCTCCATGCTTCCTCTCACAAATAGAAAATCTATATTTTGTTGTTTCTAAAACTTTTTTTTAAATCCTCACTTGGGATTAATCACACACCACAACCCTTCATCAGGATGTACAACACACATGTGCGTGTTCAGTGGAGCACTTCCCACTGGTGATTCTGGGAAGCACTTTCAGGCCCTGGCAAGTCTCTGTGCTAAAAGTTGCATATTTCATAGCGCTGTGGCCCAACAAGATGTTGACAGTGATTACAACTATAGCGGTGGGGGAAATATTTAGGTTATAATGTTAAGTCAAATAAAACCTAAAATTATATAGTTGTGAAAATATGAATATATAGTATCCTTGAAGGTTGACCCACAGAGAAACGTAGACACATGGAGTTGGTCAGGGAGGTGCATGCCTGACTACCTACAATAATGGTTTTCCATTAACTAATGTCTTTGCAATAAAATAAAAGTAGAAAGGATTAAGGAGGGAGTGTTGCCAAAGAGGCCTCTGGACCTCATGAACCCCTCTACTGAGCAGCTGCACTCTCATCAGAAAAGAGGGGCTGTGTGTGAAGGACCCCACATGCTGTGCAGAGCAGAGCACTCCTGTGTGCTGTCACCCTGGAATGCACCATCCTCTGACTAGCAACCCTAGCCATTGTCTACTCCAGCCTCTCTCAGAGCCTGAGTCCTTCCCTTCCACATGGACAACCCTTCCAGGGAGCATAGAATGACAATAGCATCCTTTGGCTGTCAGGTTGATGAGCTCAATCAAAATAAGCCCAATTCTAGGACCAGCTCTATCCCTGTCAGGCACAAATGAGGGACCTTGGATAAGTTGTGTGATGTCCCTGAGCCTCTTTTTTGCCATCTGTAAAGTGTAGTAACAATTTCTGCTTCATTGAGTCTTTGCTAGTGGGAAAGGCAAAGGTTGCTTGATACCCAGGAAGCTGCTCAGTGAACAGGGAGGCTGCAGCAACTGTTACTGTAGAAAGTGGACAGGGTTGTTATTGTCATGTTGCTATTACTAGAGTGCCATCATTCTGGTCAGCTCTAACTCACTCCCCTCCTTAAGGATGTTCTGGTCAGCTCTAACTCACTCCCCTCCTTAAGGATGGACCTCACTCCTCCCCCAGTGCTTTCTGTCCCATCTGGGCTCTGAAGACATTATATCCATGCCTCTCCCATTGAGACTGCTACTTTGATGAGGCAGCAATGTCTTGTATATTTGTTACTACTTTCAGAGGTAGAGGCAGGATGTTGAATCGCCAGAACATAGAAAGGCCAGATCAGGGACTTTGTGGTTAAGACCAGAAGAGCTATGCCAGTAGGTCTCAAGTAACTATAAAGGACATACATCCACCAAAATCTATATACTGAGAACTTGGCCTGAGTCTCAGCTTTGTTCAGCACTTGCTGCCTGAACCCTTCATTTTTGGTCCTCTATCCAATGTCTTCCATCTTCCCACTTCCCAGAGAAGCAATGCTTGGTGCCATGTCGGCACTTGTTACTTATGTAATAAGTGCCGGAGCTAATTACTTAAGTGCAGATTCAGTGAGTCTCAGGAGTATACAGACTTAGGGACACCAAGATCTTAGTGCCTTTCCCTGTGGTGCATGTGACAGCTATGAACACCTGTCACCCCCTTGATTGTCTCCATATGTCCTTGGTACTTGAAAATGTAACAAGGGACTTCCAACAGAAAGTTCTTTCTAAATTAGATGCCTGTCTGGGGGCAGAGGTCAGTTTGCTTCTACTGTTAGGAACGCCACCCCATGAATAAAACTGTTAGAGGGGCCACAATAGGGGCAAAAGGTGGCTCAAGCTGAATCTACTGTGGCACCTAATGGACCCTAAATAATCAAAAGAATCAAGTGAGAGATGGGCAAATGCTACCTTGATGAACCTGCAGTAAACTGAAGGAACTAGGAACACTTGCAAATTGCCCATTACCATTTCAGCAGTAGGGATGCATTCTTTGTTCATTGCAAATGGTGGCAGGAGTTTCCAGTCATAGGGACAGTTTCATGAGCAACATAAATGGAGGAATTATGTCTGACTTGTGAGTCTACCCATTAATTTGAGTACATTTCAGAATAATCCAACAGCTGGGAATGGCCCGATATGGCTTCCAAATGTGCCTAGAAGGAACTCAGTGTTTTTGTATTGTGACATTTGGAGGGAAATTATGGATTTCAGAGCATTAAACCTTATTGGGTTTTTGTTTGTTTTGTTTTTATTCTTTTGTTTTGGACTTTGCTTATTTTGAAGTGAGGTTTGCTGAAGCTGAAATGACTGTTTATTCATGACAAGCGAGGGGCAAGGAGGTAAAGGGAATAATTCTGCTCATATAGAAAGAATGACTTCTTCAAAATGATTTTTGCTGTTGGCAAAGCTGAGAATATATTCACAGGAGTCCCTGCCTGCAATAAGTGACAGGAAAAACACATTGTGCACTACAGATCGCTCTAACTAGTGGCAAATGTGCTTTAATCACAGTGCGAGCTGGATACACACAGCTACCCCTAGCTTAGGAGGACCTCACTGCGTAGGGTGCTAGAAGCTTGATGTTAAGGGCTAGAAACTTCAGGCCCGGCTGAGGACCCTCAAGCATGGTTGGGTTTTCTCCTGAAAAGAGCCAGTACTTGCCCAGGGGTAAGCTGTTCTCGAGACAGAACTTGCCACCCTTTCCACCCTGCTCCTGTCCTCCTGCTGTCCCTCCCTCCACTGTGCGGAGGCTGGACCACCCTCACAACCCTATCTAAATTCTCTGGTTCTCCCACCTACTTTGGAGAGTATGGAAGTAAAGGTCCCTTTTCTCCATCAGTGCCTGATATTGCTTATGACACTGGCCTGTCCGGCAGCCTGCCAGCCCACCACACTCCCCAGAAAACTGCTGGTGAGGTCCAGCGGCTGTGGGCATTTGTGCTGCTCGATCATTCGCAGACGACTGCTGTTTTCATTTCTCACAACTTATCAGAAAAGGGCACTTAAACAGAGCAAGCATTTAGTCCCAGGCAGCATTGGTCTTTCCACTGCAGGAGAGCTCAGCCCTGGGCGGCTGTTGCTCACCTTGGTTTTAAGCTAGCTCTTACTGTCCTTTCTCTAGGAAACTGTGCTGGACAGTTTTTGCTAATAAATGACCCCCAGAACCTGATTCGGTGACACCGGGACAGGGCTTCCTAGAGTGAGACTGAGAACAGTGGAGAGGCTTTAGGGAGTAGTGGGTGACTAGGTAGCAGGGTGGAGACACATGCCAGAGCTGGGGCTTGTTCAGATAGGGCAACTCACATTGGTGGTATGAGTTGTCAGAGGTGAGGTCTGCGCTCATGTTGCTAATCTTTGGGGGGGATTTCTAGGCTATCTCATAACATTCAGAGTTCAGCTTCTGTCTGCCCAGACTCTTTCCTCCTGAATGTTAAGCATATCAAACACAAGAGCCTGTGCCCTCATTTTATAGCACAGGTGTCCATCCTTTTGATGTGCTTTTGAGTTTGTTTGCTTTTGAGGTTTCCAAATATACAATGATTCACTATGTTCCTTCACTTGCCCAAACCCCTGCCTGTTTCCCAGGGATGACTTCTAAGTCCTTCTAAGCTAACACAACTGCCATGTTGGAAATCATTTGTTATACAGGGTGCTCTTGTGTGTTGCAGGGTATTCAGCAGCCACTGTGATCCCTAGCAGCCATATGCCAGGAGTAGAGTCCCCTCTCCTCCAGTTGTGACCACAAAAAGATGCCTCTGGTCCATCAAATGTCTCTGAAGGAAAAAAATTTCACTCTGTTAAACATTTCCTCAAATATCTCTGGTGGAAAAGAATTTCACTTTATTAAACATTTCCTCTGCTAAGAGCCACAGGTCTACAAGAGCCCCCCCCCCCCAAAAAAAAGTAGCCCAGCCTTTGTGAATGGGCCAACGTGAATGAGGTGCATGGACTGCTCTTACTCATCTGTTAGGTGCCGTCAGTTTTTTTTTTATCCTGATAAGAAAGTAGCTGATGTGAACAACTTAAAGCAGGAAGGGCCTAATCAACCAGTGTGAGCTCACAGTTTCAGAAGTTGTTCTCCATGATCTCTCGGCCCTGCATGGAGACTATGTCAGAACAGTGTATCATGGACTGCATGTCGGAGGCCTGTTTTTTCTGTGGAGAATGGGAAGTAAAAAGAGAGGTAAGAAGAGGCCAGGATCCCTAGTTCTACTTCAGGGTCACACCCAGTGACCTGACTTGGTCAACTAGCCCGCCTCCTACTGGTGTTAGCACCTTTCAGTAGTATTATGGGGAGAGAACCAGGGTTAACCATGGTCCGTGGGGAACATTCCCGACCTACATTATGTCTTCAGTTATCATCTGCCTTATGCCTACAAATCTACCCGTCTGTCTGTGGTGCTGACCAATCAACCACAGGGCAGCAGTAGTGTATCAGAGCTAGGCACACTCACATTTGAATCCACCCTGACTAACTGCTCTGATTCTTACTTTGACCTGTCGTGGTTGAGGAGAAAGAGTGCCCACCAAGTGGAAAACAGAGCAAAGATGATATTGGACTGGACTTTGTGGACACAAGATGGAATTGAGGTAAAGATCAAAAGCAGAGATGATGATTAGGAGACCAGGTTGTTATTTAGTGAGAGTGCTGATCTATATTGTCCAGGAATCTGGGTTCAACCCCCAATGGCGCAGAAAACAGCAAACAGAAGAAACCCAGATTCTGGATAGAAAGTGAGGCCCAAAGGCAAGCCAAGAGCCAGTGCTAGGCATATGTTTAGTAAGAACTAGGGAAGGGCTGGGGGCTGGAAGATGGCAGTTGATAATATTCAAATACAGGGGCTATATAGCCTGATGGATACAAGATCATCTAAATGACTTGGGAAAGTCCACACTGTGATCAAATAGAATCAGAGAACACAGTAGGCAAGAGAGAGGCATTTGAACCAGGTTGATCTGAGCCCTATAGACAGGAAGTCCCTGGAGGTGTTTTGCCAGCATTTAGTTGTGGGCTATAACCAATATAGCATTCTCCTTATAGTAGCTGCTGGAAACATATGGTGCACAAAGCAGAGTGGAGAAAAGAAAGGATCAGAGACGAGGTCCGGCAGCACTCCCAAGCAGGTGAGGTGGCTGCACAGGGGAATGGAGTAAAGGCTGGAAACAAAGGTAGATGCCGAACCCAAGAAGCGGTGGTTTGGCATTCTCCCAGGACACCCTAAAATCACAGGAGACAGAGAGACAGAGGTTCAAAAGAAGAAGTTGGGCTCACTACACACAGTCACAAAGGTCTAGACAAGGGGTGGAGAAACCTATCCCCAAAGATTTTGGGAAGTATTAGTCTGTTGTAGGAAAAGTACATGGGGGCCCATCCTTTGCTACTAATGGTAGAGATAAGAGTTGTATCTTTTAAAGTTGCTTAGAAAAGGTGAAACACAAAAGAGGAGCCTTTAAATGTTTATAAATATGTATTTTTAAGAAATGTGACCTTCCTTCAGAGAAGTGTAGGTTGGATCCATTTCCAGAGTAAAAGGCAGGAGCCAGTGTCCAGGGAGACTCAGAAAGGTGGACGCTGTGCTTCTGAGAGCAGAGGGGAAGAGAGGAGAAAGAACGGATGGGGCAGAGACCTCACTTACCCCAGCCTTAGGTCTCTGTAGAGTTCACTAGATTATCAGTGCATCATTATCCAACTACAAGTGGGGTTTGGGGGGAAATTCTTTTCTGAAGATATCCAAGGGTGGTGATGTGTTTCCATCAGTGACTATGTCCAAATCCAGGACCAAGAAGAAGAATTCAGACTCCTTCCAGAAGCCTCTAGTCCAAGTGACAAAAATTTTTGTCACCCATGGACAGATTATGCAAGAGTTGGCAGCCTTTCAGAGGCCATGAGCAAAGCTTCAGCTATCCACTCCTCTGAATGCTTCTCCTGTTAGCAATGATCCTACTTCCTCCTGTTTCAGGGAATTGGTAACGACAATCACTGGTTTTAGGGTGTGTATATTGTGTCCCACGTTCTATACTAAGAGCTTTACTTAGTTCAACTCTATTGATCCTCTGTGTCCCAAGTGGCCATTTAAAGATAAGGAAATAGAAGCCCAATAAAGTTATGTAACTATGCAGACATCACACAGCAACCAGGTAAGTGTTATAGCTGGGTTGCAAAGACACATCACTGGCTCTGAAAGCCTCAGCTCAGAGCATCAGATGCTAGTGTGTCTTGAGAAGTGATTGAGAACTGGGATGTGCATTCGGTGACCTACCGCCTTGCTGCCTTGACCTGAAGAGCCTCAGGAAGTTAGCTCATACGAATAGCCAAACCTGGGGCATTCCAGAGAACCTAGAGATTGACTTGTAAGGCAAGAATGAACTGTGGGAAAAGGTACTTTAATTAGACAGCCTCCCAGAAACCACCACCTAAAAGATTAAGCCCCTTCCCTCTTCTCTACCTCCTTTCTTTTTGTCTCCTCACACCCCCTTCCTCTAGCTCTTATCTCCTCTTTCACTCCATGTAGCCCTCAAGACCTACCATTTCCACTGGGCTGTATCCCAGCCCTCAGAGAGTGAGATACTAGACCCCCATGATGCTTGTCACATGGGCTCATTAAAAGCCAAAGGGCTCAAAGCTGAGTCTTTAACACATGGGGGTATAAAAGTTTTAATGAACAGTGTTTGCCATCTTAGCCTGTGATCTCTCGAGCGTCCCTCATTGAGCCACCAGTGTTGTGATGCAATGGGCGGCACAGGCTGGGCAGACTATGAACTTGGAGCTCAAAGCACCTTCGCTGTGAAACTCCATCCTAAGCTATGACCGCTTTCTGATCTCGCTTTATCTTCTCCAACATCCTTTCTCATTAAAAACTGAAGAGCATAAAAATAGGCCCCTTGGTCCCTTCCAGGGACTCAATGAACATTACATGAACTGTAACCTTTCCCTTATCAGTGTCCTGATGTGATTTATGCCATCAAATATCCCCAGGGTCCTCCGTACCCAGACCACACAATCTCAGGCTGGTCTGAAAGACTACCCCCCAGTAGATTCTGGGCCTTCCCCTCTAACTCTACCTCCTGTGGTGTCCTGTCAACCCCATCAAAGAGATGGGATTTGTGGTTCTGTCTGTCACCCTAAACTCTGCCCTTTGAGCTTCCTTCAGTGAAGCTTATATTGCTTCTTACAGGTGTGTTTATCCTTCCCGGGTTAAAGCTACTTAAATAATAAAGCAAACATTTCCTTAGTCCTGTCATTTGCCAGCCACCATGCCAGATGCTGAGGATGCAAACGTAGATGAACAGTCAGTGGAAATGATAGTCCTGTCAGTCTGTGACAACACAGTGGCAGCAGCTGGGCACACACAGTCTCCTCAGGGTAGAGACTCTCTTATGTGCTCACCCTCCTAGGAAGACAGTGACTCCATGGTTATTGCTTGGGAAAGAGTTACACATGGCATAGAAGACACTTGACAATGGCTAGCTGTCATTTTCTTTTCCCTTCAAATTCCAGTATTAGGTCATATGGTCAGATGTTCAAAAGCATTATAACAAAAATGCAAGTAAGAGCCGGTAAAATGTCTCAGTGGGTAAAAGCACTTGTCACGTGTCTTAATTTGGTTTCTATTGCTGAGATAAATCACCATGACCAAAAGCATCTTCAGAAGGAAAGGGCTTTTGACTTACGTGTACACATCACAGTTCGTCATCAGTCAGGGCAGAAAGAGGTAGAAAATGAAGCAGAAGCCATGGAGGAGTGCTACTTACTGGCTTGCTCCCCATGGCTCGCTCAGCCACTTGCTTATGCCTCTCAGGATCACTTGCCCAGGGGTCAGCTGGGCCCTCCCACATCAGCTTACAATTAAGAAATTGACCTACAATTACCTTATAGACTCTCCTACAGACCATATTACAAAAACCTGATAACCTGAATTCAGTCCCTAGAATCCACAGTGGAAGGACAGAATCAACTCCCAGAACTTCTCCTCTGTCCTCCATGTACATTCCTGAGAAAGGGAGATAAATGTTGTGCTCATCACCAGAGGATTTAGGAAGATAGAAAGTAGAAAGATGAGCAGACATTTTTGGTATGGGGGTAGTCCTGTCAAGAGGAGAGTATATAGAAGAACAGACCAGGCTCTATGACGGTGGTTCTCTACCTGTGGATCTTGGCCCCTTTAGGGGGTTACATATTGGATATCCTGCATATCAGATATTTATTTAACAATTCATAATGGCAGCAAAATTACAGTTATGACTTAGCAGTGAGATAATTTGGGGTCACCACAGCATGGGGAACTGTTTTTAAAGGGTCTCAGCATTACAAAGCAGTGCTCTATAACATCTAAGACCCTTCCTGTCTAACAGCATACTCCTTCAGCAACTATAAGCAGTCACTTCCTTCATGGCCCCTAGTAAGCCTCCCTGTTGCTTTCTTTCCCCCTCCCCCAACATAGGAGTTTGTCATATGTTTATCTTCTTTAAGGCCCATTCCTCCATTCACAGCCTCTGAGTTAGTGCCACTCCTACAGTTTGAATTTGTGCCAAGTGCTATACTAGGTTCTCAAAACTACAGCCACAAGCAAAACAGGCCTGGGCCCTCACCCAGCCCAGTCCTGCAGGACAGAGGAGGACCTCACAGGGTGACTGCCCAGCCCATCCTGCGCCTCAGGAAGTATTGGGCTGGATGACTTCTCTGCTCCCAGGATGAGGCTTTGTGTGATTTTAACTTATTTGCAGATAATTAACCTCAGGGTCAAAACATCCTGCCCTTCTGGCAGGGCAGAGATTGAATTAGAGTTGGAAAAAGAAGTGATTGCTGTGTAGAATTAAAAGCTTCTTGATGGATACCACCATCATGACATGGAGAGGAAATTACAGTCACACTTCTGCAGTGTAATTAAAAACCAAAATAGTAAAGATGAATGAAATAACCACATGTGAAAATGAGATTTGGTTTTTGGTAAAGGAGACTGGAGTTCTGTCACATGCAGGGTAGGGCCTGAGTCACTTCAGATGCAGCTTGGGGTTGGGGGTGGGGGTGTCACACAGCACGTTCATCTTTGCAGTACCACCAAGAAAGGAAATGTGTACTTTCAAGTGATGGGTTTTTCCTCCTCTTGTCTCTTTCTAATATGTCAAAGACCTCTCACTGTCCAAGGAAGGGTTTTCCCTGGTCACCATTGCCTTGCCCTGATTTTGGTACTCACACTGACTCTCCATTCTTTCACCATCTCTGCCCAGGAGCACTGTAGCCCTGAGGTGGGTGTGTCAGACCATGGAGCCTTCACTGTTTCCTCCGTCAGATTTTCTTAAATTATGACATGAAGCCGAGGAGTCCAAGTCTGTTCTGCATTGTGATTCCTGCCATAGTTTGGAATCTAACTTTGAAAGAGGAGAACACCCTCCACCCCTGTATTATGGTCTGCTTTGTATTATGGTCCCTTCCATGGTGTACTATGTAGCTATGAAACCAAATACCTGGGCCCAGGCCCCCCTGCCTGGTTCCTGGTTGTATAACTCTATGAAGAAACCTCTGACTGTCACTTTCTATAATGAATAGGAGTCAGAATAGTTTTGTCATCAGATCTATTCTGAGAATGAAATGAATTGATGTAATGAAGTCTACATCATAAGACCACAAAAAAGGGAGATACTGTTATAACCAGTGAGTCATGGGATTCCAAAACAGATGAGGGACCTGGTATTGCAACAGCTTCTGGTAGACTGTGGTCATTGCCTCCTGACAAGTTCTAGCACCTGATCTATATGTAATCAATAATGACAACATATGAGCAGCTGGTCACATTGCACCTTCACTGAGGAAGCAGGAAGGGAGAGATGCTGGTGCTCAGCTCTCTTTCTCCCTTCTTGTTCTGCCCAGGACCCTACCATAGAACAGCGCCACTCACATTTGAAGCTGATCTTCCCACCTCAGTTAATGTAAGCTAGAGATGCCCTCACAGGTATACCCAGAGGTGTGTCTCTCAGGTGATTCTAGATCCTGCCAGATAACTGCATCAACAATCATATTATTTAATGTCATAGTGGTGTTGTTTCTCTTATCTATGTATGAATGATCTACTAACCGTCGTAGAGCTAGCTAGTGGTGAATCTGCACTATTTCAAATCATTTGGATCTATCAACTGCCATTTCTAGGTGTTTCTCCCATGATCCTCCACTTAACATGGATAGATCATCAGATCCTGTCAGTAGATTGTACCAAGGAAAATATGAGAAGTTCAGTGGTAAGACCCACGTGGCTTCTGATCAGTCTCTGGCTCCATCAGAGACTGATGGTACAGGCTCCATGGTACAGGTGGAATCATTGGGGCTGTGATTTGTAACACAGGCTCACTCCCAGCTCTGTTCTCCCAGGAGTAGTTATTCATTGACTACTACAGGTTGAATGCCCCTTATTGCAAGTGCTTAATATGGAAAATATTTTATATTTATGATTTTTATATTTAGAACTGTTTGCATATATATAATGAGGTATTTGGGGAGTGGGACTGAAGTTATATTATTTATATACATCTTATCCACATAGCCTGGAGAACATTTTATGTTGTTTTTGTTTGTATTTTTGAGAGAGAACATCTTTGTATCTGCCACTAGCTTTGAATTCCTGATCATCCTACCATAGGCATCCTGGTGCTGGTTTTACTGATGTATGTGCGTATGTATTCATGCTGTGTACAGGACAGGTGTGTGTGTGTGTGTGTGTGTGTGTGTGTGTGTGTGTGTGTGTGTG
>CAJQZJ010033130.1:3118339-3161336 GCA_907164525.1 Lophiomys imhausi
TGTGTGTGTGTGTGTGTGTGTGTGTGTGTGTGTGTGTGTGTGTGTGTAAGGCAGAAGCCAATGATGGGTGTCTTCACCAGTTGCTCTCCTCCTTCATTTTTGAGATCGGATCTCTAACTGAATCTGCATCTCACTGATTTGATTAAACAGGTTGGCTAATGAGCCTCAAAAATTCTCCTGTCCTAGCTTCCCCAGCACCATGATTACAAGCAAGTGTCACTGCCACACTTGTTTTCTAGGCAGGTGCTGTGGATCCAAACTCAGGTATTCATGCATGCCTGCCATCCAACTTACCAGCTGATCCATTTTTCCTGTTTCCTGTGGGGTTTTTTTTTGGGGGGGGGGGCGTTCGAGACAGGGTTTCTCTAACAGCCCTGGCTGTCCTGGACTCTCTTTGTAGACCTTGAACTCACAGAGATCCGCCTGCCTCTGCCTCCTGAGTGCCAGGATTAAAGGTGTACGCCACCACGCCCAGCCTGTTTCCTGTGTTTTTAATCATTGTGTGCATAAAGCAGTTTTTACATACAATCATCAGATTCATAACATTATATCACCGTCAAATGTTTTAGATTTTAGAGTGTTTTAGAATTTGGGGTTTTTTTGGATCAAGGGTGTTCAGTGTAGTGTAACAGTGTAAAATCTGAACTGCTGTTGTGTAACTCCAAATCTTGTCACTGTCAATGACTACAATCAATAGTAGTGCCAAACAGGCAGTTTATTTGGCTCTAGAGTACCTGTGTGCCTACTCCATCTTAGGGTCCTGTGGCTTCACATTAACTCTCCAAAAATTTCCTGGAAGGTTGGGTAACCTGATATTTGTTGAGAACATTTTGGTAGGAAACTATTCTCAGGAAGACTTGAATGTTGTCTTGAACCACTGGGATAGGAGAAGGCAGTGTTTGTGTAGGTGGGCTAGTTCTGCCTCTGGTCTCAGGAGGTTAGCAGCAAGGTCTCATGAGGGCAGCAAGGTGCCTGACAGCTCACCTGGGGCCAAAGAGTTCTAAGCTCTCACACTCTCACACTAAGATCTTCAGACGCCCCCAGGTGACAGGCTCATTTCTGGAAAGCCATCCTAGCCCTTGCTTGCCCTTCCCACTGCTTCTCATCCTCCTCTTCACAACCTGTTATCTCTGGAAAGAACCATCCAGCAGCCTCTAATGCCTTTGAGAAGGTTCAGTCGTCATTTCCTGGGTCTTCTGCATAGTTGAGCGTGTACAGTCACATGCAAAAATCTCAACTGATAACATTAACTTTAAAATAAGAGCTGGAAACACCAGTCTGCAGTTCACCCTCAAGGGATCTTTTTCACTTGCATGTCCCCTCACTGTTTACCATAGAAATGGCTACAGATCTTTAAATAGCCCAGCAGAATTCAGCTCTGTTTTAAATGTAAAACCATCATAGGTGCGAGAACACTTCTTTTTTTAATCTAGAAGAACGAATTATCTAAGAGGCTGAATACTAGCAAGCTAGTCTAAGCAAACTGCCTGAGAAACGGTACCCCACAGACCACGCCTTTTAGCTGCCCCGCCCCCTCCTTCACACAGGAGCTTCCACCCATCTGCCTGCCCTCCACACTGAGCCAGAGGACTCTGGGTGAAGATGTGATTTAAACGCACTCAGTTGGCACAGCTCCCTATCTTCCAGGAAAGGAATGAAATTAAACATCACCGGACCCAGGCATCAGCAAGACAATTGAGATGGTATAAAGGGAGTCCACATGGTTACTTCCCACAGAGGCAAGCCCAAGCAGCCAAGGCCTCAGACAGACGCAGAACCACGTGTTCCTAAATGGCAATGGGGAAAAACAAGAAGTCAAATATCTTCAAAAGTCACATTCTACAGGGAGACAGAAGAGCCCATTTTGAAGTAGGGTTAGTTGGGATGTTGTCAGTTGACTGACCTAACTTTATCCATAGCTTCCTTTTCCTCATCCTAGGCATGTCCCGGAAACTCAGTTTTGAGTAAAAAGAATGAGCAGAAATTTCTGAGATTCCCTAGGCCAGCGGTTCTCAACCTGTGGGTCGTGACCCCTTTGGGGTCAAACGACCCTTTCCCAGGGGTCACCTAAGATCATCCTGCCCTGCACATCAGATATTTACATTAGTGTTCATAACAGTAGCAAAATTACAGTTATGAAGTAGCAACGAAAATAATTTTGTGGTTAGAGAAACATGAAGGTACATGAGGAACTGTATTAAAAGATCGTCGCAGCATTAGCAAGGCTGAGAACCACTACCCTAGAGAATTTTGACCTGACAGGTGCCTAAGACCTTTTCCCGCGCAGCCTCATCTCTTATCTGTGCAGTGCTGATTTGTGACTCTGTGGCCTTAGGGAACATACGTGCGTGATCAACATGGTGGAAGAGAAAGAGGAAAGAGCCCAGCTCCCTCATCACTGTATCAACTGTTTATGTGGTCTGCACATCTCCAGAGTGGTTTTAGTGTGATTAGCCCAGGTCAGCTTTGTGTTTGTGTTGTTTGAATGTGGCTGAACTGATCAGAAATGATGCACTGTGCCAAGGCTGTACAGAGCTAGGATGTGTCATTCTACTGAAATTCGTCAGAGAAGTGGGATCCCGTGTAGAGCAGGAAATCTGAATATACAAAGTGCTTTCTGCAGTGAGGTCAGTGAATGAGAGAACGGTGCCAAGGATGAGTGAGTGACACATGAGTGCTGGTTCTGTCCTGGAGAAAGTAGCCAGGAGAGCGGAGATTGTTTTCCTGTTTTTCCAGATGCACAACTGTCTACGTGATTAAAGGGGTGTTTTTATCACCAGTAACCTCAAACTTTTATACAAGCTTAAAGTAATTTTTTTATCATTATTTCTGCAAAATGTTTTTATTAAAGGAAACACCATATGGTAACAGCAAGAAGAGCTGGTTACAAGTCACGAAGCTAGTCGGATTTCTTTCCAACAGTTAAATTCAAAATACTTATCACAGACCCTACATTTAGAAGAAAAAAGTCGAAGCATCAGGACTTCTGAAAGAAACTTTTCATGAACAGTTAGTACTGTTGTTGTTGCTGCTGCTGCTGTTTTTATTTTCTAGATGCAAAATTAAAGCTTATAAGATGGGAAGTTAAATCCAAAGTATTTAACAACCTGTGGTGCCTTGATTCTTGTATGTCAGGTACCAGAGCCTTCCTTCAGGAGAAACAGCTTGTTCGTGGTTACATCCGCCCTCCTTCTCTCAGTGTACCTAGTATGCACCCACTACTACTTTCCATCTCTAACTCTGTCACTTTATATGCATGTCAGCATACTCTGTGTGACCTTCTGTGGTGGGTTTTCTACACTGCATAATTCCCTTGAAATCTCTTCAAGACGCTGCATATATCAAACAAGAGTCCTACCTGCTCCCTGTTCAAACAGCATTTTCACATGATGGCTAGATTCCCCTGCCCCTCTTCAAAGCCCTAGTCCCAACTCTGTTAAATGTACTCATTGCATCATTTGATTTGATGGTCTTGGCATCTCTGCAACTAGATATTGTCACTGATGCCATTTGATGGGAGAAACAACGAAGGCTTAGAAAAATAATCTCTACCACGATGAGATACCAAAGCCAAGCTTGACACAAGGTTTAAAAGCACCTAGAGCCTGTAGTCCACAGTGAAAAGCAGACCCAAGCCCCTGTACACACAGGCACTATCACCGCCCTCTGAGCACATCCTCTATGCCATGACTAGGGTTCACAGAATCTTTCAGCAGTCTCTCTTCCACTTGCCTCTGGGCTGCCCTCCAATTGAGCAGAGTTGTCCTGTGCCACCGTGGGGGTACTGTGCAGCATCACCTCTGCTCAGACTTCTACACATTCTACTTGTGTCTCCCTGTCTCCTCCTGACCCAGTCCCACTGTGCACGGGATTAGGATGAGCATCCCTAGCATCATGGCTCAGCCCAGGAGCATTCGCACTGTACTTGGCACTGGGGATCTACCACCCCTGTGACCGTTCCCCAGCATCCTGGGTCTCTACCACAGCCTCCTTGTCTGACTGCTCTAATGACTCCTCTCTAGGTGTCAAGAGTCTCGAGATTCATCAGGCTCCTGGGCTCTATTCTAGGTAAACTCAACCACAATGTCCTCTGCTTATTCTGCTCCAGACAGAAAGAGTCTGTGTATATTGGCTTTTGGAAAGAAGGTCCCAAGTCTTTCAGGTCTTAAGATTTATGTGTACCTGCAGCCAGCCTTGTACCCGAAGTTTCCTTGAAAGTCTCACTAGGTTTGCTGCTTCCTAAATCATTTCCTAGCATTTCTTATAAGAGTCCTCACATGCAGTGAGCTCATAGAGCATTTGTTGGTGTCTCCTTCCCACAGATCCAGTTTGGGAAGCAGGTTTTCACCTCTGCATTTAATCATATCATTTTCTTCCCATCCTTTATTTTGTCACCATCTTCCTGTATTGCATCTCTTCTGGATTTCTTATCCCTTTCATTCTAAACATAGTTTGTAAAAAAGAACAACATCTAAGGAATGAAGGTACGAAGAGGAATAATAGACATAGTAATGGAATAAGAATTTCAATATGTTGTATTGTTAATTGTTTTATTTCCCCTCTAACATTTAATGCCTTCTAGACTGGCTTCAGTGAGAATTTTGTTGGTAGAGGTACCAGAACAAAGCTTCCCCTTATTTTTTTTTTTTCTGTGAGAATATTTTCCCTTAGTGTGTTTGGCTGCTTGCTTTTTCCTACCATACCACAACCTCAACACTACTTCCACTCTCCTACTTGCCCCCTGCATTTTCAGTGTCTGCAAAGATGAAGATGTGTTTAAGAGTATTACAGCCAAGGGAAGAGAAGCAGGTAGCATTGCTCAAGCAAGCAAACTTCTTATCACTTAGTAGTTAATTTACAATAGAAAACCAATCTCAAGGAACTCCTGAACATAGAAATAAATCAAATACCCACATTCCTGCTGACAAATGGGGGTAACAGCACTCTTGGGAGAATTTGTGCCTTTGTCCAATGTCCAACCAGTGGCGTCCAGATGTGTATGTGTTTTAGTGTGGCAAATATAAGATTCTTCTTTTAGGGAGGCATGCATTCTATAAATTCTGCAGATATCTAGACCGTGAACTTTTCACTCGGGCTGTGTTTGTTCCTTTCTGTGCATATCAATGACAAAGTTAATTGCTTAAGTCAGGCAAAGTAAGAGATTAATATTGCAATTAGAATGATGTACTATAAAGAAATTAATTCAAAATTCATAAATTATTTATTTCTAGAATTTTCCATTTACTATGTCAGACATCAGTTGACTGTGTATAGCTCCATCCCTAGAAAGTACATCAGAAAAGACTGGAAGAGCATCATGAGACAGAGGCAGGCTATCTGAGCCTAGTGGATCAATAACAGCATCAATCTTTGGTGCCTTATGGATTATATATAGTGATGTGAGTTTTGCAGTTCTCCCCGAGCAGTAATCCCAAGCACCATCAAGAACCCTGAGAGTAGTCCTTCAGGGACTGCAACATCATATTAAATGACAAGTGGAGTGCCTTTCAAACATTTCCCTTTTCTCATCTTGTGATGAGACAGATTTAAGCTTGCGACTTTTGTCCTTCAAAATGCTACACTGGAAAAAGGACCCGCCATCCTAAAGAACAGCATGTCAGGCCTGAAGCTTGCATAACCTTTCTTTTGGTGACTAAAAGGTCATGGTGTTTGTTATGGTCTCCAGAGTACTTCACCAATGCTTCTAATTTTGTTGTCTCACTGTATAAAACATTGGTTTGAGTATAAGAAAGTGAATTCATGCTTTTTCTTGACCTCCTGAAAGTTTCTACCAGCATAGATTAAAACAAAACCGTGTTCCCTCTGCTGTAGTTACTGGAGGCTTGTCCTCGCACTGAGAATTGTTTTCACATTTAGGGTGGCTTCATAAGGGAGATCACTGCTGCCAAATACCCTAGAAAGTGTATTAATTGAGAACATGTGGAGTTTGAAGTTGACTGTTTCACTCTTGTGTTAGTCAACTTTCCAAGATGAAAACAAAACACTTGGGATAATCAAGGTATAAAGAGGAAAAGTTTCTTCTGGTTCATGGTCTCTGAGGTTTCAGTCCATGCTCAGCTTGACCCCATAGTTTTAGAACTATAACAAGACAGAGCATCGTGTTGGGAACACACTGTTGAGCGAAGACATTCTCCTAATGTCTAGAGCCAGAAGAGAAAGGAAAATCCCCTTTCTTTCTCTTTCTTTCTTCCTTCCTTCCTTCCTTCCTTCCTTTCTTTCTTTCTTTTAATTAAAAGAGATACAGAAGAGCCTTTATTCTTTTTTTTTTTTTTTTGCTCAACATTTATCTATTTCTTCAAGTTACATCTCAATCACAGGCCCCTGCCTTCTCCCCTCCCAGTCCAACCCTCCCACCCTCTTCCCCGTCTCCTTCCTATCCACTTTTTTTTTTATTTTAAGGTGTTTCTTTTCCCCCCAACAGCTCCACCTTTTAGTCCAATGAAAGGTTTATTGTTATCTTATGACAATACAATACAATACAATACAGAACAATTAGGCAACAATTATGGAAATTATAAAGTATAACATACATTCCCAATGTCCAGTCTATACATATTTGGCAACTGATATTAATATTCTATTATCTATATATCTTGATGAGTTTAAAGTTCTATATGTATCTCAGTTTCCATCCTAACTTGCATTACCAACTTAAAAACATATTCTTAGACCTAGAACATCCTTTTAATTCCTAAACAACTTAAAACTTAACTGTGAGACTATAACTATCTAGTCTTCAACCACATCAGAGACCTGAGAAGGATAAATATATCTGAATAAACAGGAAGTGCAGAGCAAGCAGCTTCCAAAACTAAGAATTGACACACAATTGAATGCCTGGATGACCCCAATTTCTGTCTATAACATTGGAGCATCAATCTTCAGCCGTTTGGCCCTGTTTCTCTGACAGACATTGATTGTAGAGCAGGAATTATGAAGGACTCACCTACCCTGTCTTGGCAGGGCTAGGCTGTTGACTTACCTGCTTCCAAGTTTTATCCTTTTTGGACAGCAGTCTGTCTGCACTTGAAGCAAGGCCTTTCCCTTGCCTGCTGAGAAGCTTGCCACATGTGCAGCCATCTCCAAATGGAGATTCTTCAGTGCTCATCTTCTGCTTGTCATCCCCTTTTCTTCAAGTCTCCATAATCTCCCAGTAGGACCATTGTCTGGGGACCAACCTGTATGTTTAGGGATGTTTAAAATGTAGATGTAACAATGTTCCTTAAAGGAAGTAAAAACAAAACAAAAAAAAAAAACAAGTTATTCTGTCAGAAGGCATTTAAGAAATGTCTATTACTTACATTATTGCACACTAATATGTTTTCATCCATTGACAGCTAAATGGATGAAAAGCCAAAGATGTGTGTATGTATGTGTGTATGTATGTGTGTGTATGTGTGTATGTATGTGTGTATGTGTGTGTGCATGTGTGTATGTGTATGTGTGTGTATGGTGCATGTGTTTGTACATGTGTGTGTATGTGTGTTTATGTGTGTGTATGTATGTGTGTATGTATGTATGTATGTGTGTATGTATGTGTGTATGTGTGTGTTGTATGTGTGTGTATGTTGTATGTGTGTGTGTACCTCTTACTATCCATTCCCCCTCAACATCCTCCCTTTTATTTTATGTATACCAGCCATATTGTTTCAGCCATCAACTTCTTCTTTTCTACTAGTTCCACATGACAGAAACTAGCTTAGGAATGAGTAGTGACTGAAGAGATTAGTTATTGGTAGGGAGAAGATGCGCTATCTGGAGGATGATAGGCCTGTGTCCCCTTCTAAGGAGTAGCTCAGGGAATGTGTTTTCCTGTGAGTGAGAACCATAATTCACTGGTTCAAATCTGAGGACCATGCCACAGTGTGTGAAGGAACAAGCCCGAAAAAGCAGCAGAGAATCTGAACGAGGGTCTCCACTGTGGGACAGTGTTCTTTCTTCCTTGCTTACCAGAATAAGTATGTTCCACAACAGCCCTGAGGTCTTATGCTATCGTATTTGGGGATTCTGTTGCCACCAGCAACACATATGAGGACAGAGATCAGTGTGTAAGTACACTACCCGTCAATGAGGCATTTTTGAGATCAGTACTATATAGCCTCTATCTGTGGAGGAATCAGAGGCTCTGGAGGGCTCAGCAGCTCCGAGTGCAAACCCATTCTGTCTTATTCCTACTCAACCTTCTTCCCCAAAGGTCTCCATCCATTCCTGCATCCTGACAAGCATGCACCCAGAAGGCACTTGCTTTTCTGGGAAGCAAGAGGAAGCACACACCACTCTGCTTCTGAACCTAAGTACATGAAGACCAGACTATAGCTCTTCAATTCTGCCCTGAGCCTCCCAGCTCCTGGGAAGTCCTGTGGTTGGTGTGTAGCCATGGGGATGACGGTACAGAAGGCAGCCCATTAAATCTTTAGTCCTTTTTATTACCACATATACCACACCTATAGAACAAGCACATAAAATATAAATATGCAGTATAATGAACACCATAAAGATAATGCCCTAATCCAAATCTGTTTAGATTTGGCAGTTATATCATCAATGGCAATGATCACCCCAAGGGTTTTCCCCAGCCCTGGTCATGGTGATGTCTGCAGCATTTGCACTCTGCAGAGAAAATTGTGGTATTTTTACCATAGACAAGACCATTTATGCCATAGGGACTGTCCATAGATAACAGCCACAAAATAGTGCCTGGCTCCCAGGATAGCACAACTATAATTCCAGCGCTAGAAAGGCAGAGGTGAGGAAATCAGCTGTTCAAGGCCAGCCTTGACTACATAGTGAGTTCAAAGCCAACCTAAGCTACGTTAGACCATGTCTTTACAAAAACAAAGGGAGTGCTCTACAAAGAAGCCAATAAAAACACAAAACTGCTTTTCTGGGTTATGGTAACAGCAGCTGCAGAACTCCAATTAGCCTTGTGCTGCACTCTGACTCTCTCAATGCTAACATCTTGGGATGTGGGCTCTAAAGAGATTTCCAGGAAATATAAAGTTTGAATGGTTGAGCAGAAGAGATGACTATCCTCAACAGTCTTGCCCTTGACCCTTCTCCTTCTGCCTGTAACATAATCTTGGCCTTTTGTGTGAGGGCCAAGGCACACCCAAATTTGTGGAGAGGCCATCTTCATTGGACACATCTCTCTGTGTGCCTGGACTCTAATGATCTTTTTTTTTATATAAGTATCCCATATCAGTAAGTGCCAATTTCTGTGTATATCTCTTTTCTTTGAGTCTTTATTGGCTCTTTTCAAAGACAGTAGAATAAAAGGGTCCTTTTGAAGTTAACACACAATGTCTACTTGCTGCAAGTTAGAGAAGAGGTGAATCAGGACCAATAGAGGCCCCTTTGTACCAAAGTGAGCCCTCTGTGGCCTGCATGGGACAGGCAGATCCCTGGGCACCAATGACAGAAACTTGAATTCCTGTGATGTAGGAGAAGGCCTCCCCTACGCGGTGGCTGCTACCTATGAGAAAGGCTAATCAAGATGTTCTCTCCTGCTTATGTTAACCCTTCTTTCGGGTCTTCAGTTTCAGAAACAAAACAAATCTTCCAGCCCAGATGACTCCTTTCATTATTTTAATTACTAAGGTAATCTGTATGATACCAAGCATTCCCAGGCAAGTATTACATAATTAGTTTTGTGCACTGCTGAGACCAACTCAATGCCAGGCTTTCTGCTAGGTACCTGCCCTTGTGAGCAGAGACAGTGGCAGTAAGTAGAGGGGGAAAGTTAAAAGGATGTGTGTATGTTCACACATGTGCACACACACATACACACTCACATACACTCATCTTCAGTTTTGATGGTGTCTAATTTATATGCCTGACATTGGCAGGCTGTCTTATTGCCATAGTCCATGGGCACTTTGAGGATAAATCAGATGGTGGCTTTCACCCCCATATCATTGAGATCCTGCCACTCAGTCCCCCACCCACGGAGGTTGGCCTAGTATTTTCAAACCAAAGTTCTTTGCATCTAGCACCTGCTTAGAACAGCAGCTTCAGAGAAAGGTGGCCCAGCTTTTGAGCAGTAGCAGGATTTGATGAAAACATCAGGGCTAGCCAAGAGAAAGCTAAACAGATGGGAACCAGGGACAGTGTTGGGTCTTATTCACCCTTGTCCCCAATACCAGTAGTGATCGATGTCTGTCTGTTGCTACTTATTCCCTGTTGTTGGCCAGGCTCAAAGAGACTGAAGTGGTCAAGAGCCAAGGAGGAAGCACTACGTGCACGCAGCTAACAGCCCAGTGGGCAGAGCCAGATATAAAATCAGTGAGCAGCTCTCAGAATGTTTAGATTGTGATGGGGAGTAGTGTGGGTTCTATCCAGACATCAAGAAGGGCTGTGCAATGTAAATATTTGTAGGAGAAGAAGGAATGAGTCCTTGAGTGACCTGAAGAAAGTCATTTCCAGCAAAGGAAAGAGAACATGAAAAGGTTCAAAGGCTGAGAGCCCTAAGTTTGAATGGATAGATAGTGGAACGAATAAGAACCCCCATTACTTAGAGCAGGTTAAATGGTAATGTTTATAGGAGATAGCAATAGCAGATGGGGCCTAGATCACACAGATCTTGTAGGCCTTTGAAAGGGTGACTTACTGAGAACAGTTTGGGAAAGCTTTGTAGCACTTGAAGCAGAGATAACTAAGATGACTTAGTGTTTTGCCTACTCGGAATAAAAAGGTGGATGGAAGGCACAAGTGGACCATAGTGGAAATCCAAATGAAGAAAGCTTAGGTGCTAGTGACAGAGGGGATGACAGGACATAAGATTTGGTAGATACATACTTTTAAAATTGTGTGTGTGTGTGTGTGTGTGTGTGTGTGTGTGTGTGTGTCACATTAATACTGTGGAAAAAGGATACACACACACACACACACACACACACACACACACACATACACACACAGATAATTTTAAAAGTATGCATATACCAAATTGTCAGAGAAAACCTTGTGGGATTCTCTACTACTTCACTAAGATCCTGGGATCACGCTCAGGGCCTCAGACTTGGCAACAGGCACCTTCACCCTCTCTGCCTTCTTGCCAGCCCTGGGTGTATGTTTTGAAGTCAGACCCTTACATCTAAGTGGAGAGAGGAAGTTCACAAAACCAGCAGGTAATCTGTGGGTTATTTAGATTATAATGGTACCCGCTCACGCCACGCACACATGTGCATGAGCACACTCATTCTGTGTATGTGAGCATGAATGTACACATGTGTACACCTACATATGGAGGTCAGGGATCAATCTTAGCTGTCCTTCTTCAGCCACTTTTTCTCTTGGGTTTTTTTTGTTTGTTTGTTTGTTTTTTTAGAAGGATTCCCACCAGACTGGAGCTTGCTGGCTCAAAAGCCTCAGTATTCACCTGTCTGTCTTACAGACACTGGAATTAGAAGTGTGCTCCATCACTCCCAGTGGTTTCTATAGAGGTTCTGGGATCGACCTCAGCTCCTCATGCTTGTAAGGCAAGCACTACTTTTGTGACTGAGCCATCTCTCTAATGCCCACACGTGTCTTAATTGTCCTCTTCCATACACCATCTAAGATCAATGGTGATTATGCCGATTTTACACCTGTCTGTCCCTACTGAGATATAAACAAGTACCTCACTGTTGTGCCACAATATCCCATGGTCACATAGGCACAAGAGCATGAGTACTGCATGGTACGTGTCACAGGCCCTTCTTAGAGGCCAGACACCATGATGAGACCAGTAGGATGGACACTTCAGCAGCCACTAGTGCTGGGTATGGAGCCTCGGAGTGGGCAAGTCACCTGCTGAAGCCACACAGCACCCTGAGAATTACATGGCAAAGTCGGCAAAGAACCACCTGTTCACCATTGCTGTGCTGTTAAACCATCCTTTCTGATTACTAAAATAGTCATCTCCAATTGTTAGATCCCCATGACACCTCTTGTTTTCATTACTGAGCTTAGATATCAGTTGATTTTAAAGTCTATATCCAAACTCTCCAGTTTCTCTAATTCTAAGCTCGTTCTTTTCTTTTTCTTTCCTTTTTAAAAATGTATTCTTGTCTCATACATTACATACTAACCACAGTTTCTCCTCCCTCCTCTCTTCTCAGGCCCCCTACACACACACACACACACACACACACACAAACACACACACACACCCTCCTCTCCCCAAGATCCACTCCTCCTACATTTCCCTTGGAAAAAAAAAAAAGCAAGCCCATTTTCTGAAGAAAAACAGGAGAGGAGTGTGTGGGGAAGGGGAAGAAAAGGAAGGTAGAAGGAGGGGAGGAAGTGGAAACTGAGATTGGGATATAAAATTGATTAATTTAAAGAGAACAGCCCCCTCCCCAGGGATATCAACCAAACACGGTATAACAAGTTACAATAAGACTATGTGGAAACCCTCATATCAAGAATAGGAGAGGGAAGCCAGGAAGAGGAAAAGGAGCCAAAGAGCCAAAGAGCAGGAGCCAGCCAGTGGTGGCTCATTCTTAAATATTCTGTGCTTCATTCTAGAGCATTTCTTGAGATTATACCTTTCTATGATATAGACTTCACAAAAATTGTTCAAATTCTGCCTGTCAATTCTCAGCCCTGTCCTGAGAAAACACCCTACTTCACTATCCCCACCCATCCCGGCCTTCATCTTCCAGTCTCCATCTCTTCAACAGAACTGAAGCCTGACTCCTGACGCTCTGGCCTTCTCCCTTGCCACTCTTTTCCACCAACATCTGGACCCCTTTCTTCATGGTTGACCAAGGGAGAAAAGAGCAAAAGCTAAAACCACAACACAACAAAACAAAACCAAGACTCGTATGTAGTAGAAATACAAAGGACACAGCTGCCTTAAATGCAGAAAGTGTGAAAAGGAACAGGCTCGAGAGCTTTGGCCACCTCAGCATCTCCCCCTTGGCCTAGTTCTAGCTGTTGTGCATGAGTCTCTTCACCATTTTCCTCACCAAGAGTATTGAAGGCCAGGGTTGCAGCCAACCAGGCATTGTGGTCACAGGAAAGAGTGAGAAGCATGAGTAAAAACATGCACTGATTTCTAGAGGATGTCATTGTGCCACAAGCACACTGTCATTTTGTCCCAACATGACCAAGGCTCAGAGAGGCAAGTAACTTGCTCAGACACAGCATGAGGTACTGACAGAGCCTAGAACAGTAGCTGAGATCTAATTCAGCTATCACCACCCAGTCTACAGCACTTCCTGTTCGTGCGCTCAACAGATGCAGTGTAAGTGCTGACTTTGGAAAAGACTGTGGACCCTGACATTTTGCTTTCTAATTTACATATGCTGAGTTGGAAACGGCAACAGGTTGTGTTTGCTGCTGTTTTAAGAGGTCCATTACAAATTATCTCCCTTCCTCTGGCAAGTTCAGGTATAACTGAGAAGCAGGTATACAGTAATCTGACAGATGACAACCACAATAGAGCTTTGTTTCTGACAAGGCTGATGAGATCTGCTGGCTCCTGTAACTGTCTCCCAGGAAATCCACACCCTGCTACACTCACAGGGGGAGACCCTTCTCTAAAGGCCAGCCCCTCCCCAGGGAGGTTGCATGAAGATGGAGCCATGTATTTTCTCTTCTTTGTCCCTTTCCCCAGACTAACCCTCCTCCCAGGAAGGGGAGGGCAGCATGATGAAGACCTGGAGGAACCCAGGAGGGACTGTTGATTCCAAGTGGCAGGACCAGAGGGAGGTAACATCAACATGCTGCACAGCAGGCAGGGGCCAGCTGCAGGGACTTCTCTTTATGTCAGAAGTGGTAGCAGCCTAATGAAGCTCCTTAGGCAAGGGTGTGGCACTGTCAGATTCTTATTTTTTCAAAGATCCCACCAGCTGTGGGGGAGAATGGGGTGGAAAGAGCCAACTACTGGGGTTTGGAGAATCAACGATATCTTAGAAAACTTGGAATAGTTCTACCTCAGGACCCAGCCATACCACTTCTGGGTATACATCCAAAGGACTCCTCACTGAATCACAAGGAAGTTTCCTCATCTATGTTCATAGCAGCCTTATTGGTAATAGCTAGAAACTGGAAACAACCCAGATGTCCCTCAACCGAAGAATGTATTAAAAAACTGTGGTACATCTACACAATGGAATACTACTCAGCTATCAGAAACAAGGAAATTATGCAATTTGCAGCCAAATGGATGGAACTAGAGAAGCTCATCCTGAGTGAGCTAACCCAGACTCAGAAGAATGTACATGGCATCTATTCACTTATAGTTGGATTTTAGCCATTATAGTACAGGATAACTACACTACACCCAATACACCAAAGGGGACATGGACATAGACTTTTTCTTTTTCTCCCTGTCAATGAGACACTTTTCCCTGGTGGTACTGCCTTGTAGGCCCCCAGTGTATGAGGAGGCTGTTGGCCCTCATATGACTGTTGAAATGGGGCAGGGGACTGTTATGTAGGGACACTCCACTCCAGAGGAGTGGGATGGAAGGGATAGGGGTAGAGAGGGTGGGAGGGTGGGACTTGGAGGGGTGGAAAGAGGACACTGTGATGGAGATGTAACCTGAAGTAATAGAAAGAAAGAAAAAAAGAAAGAAAGAAAGAAAGAAAGAAAGAAAGAAAGAAAGAAAAAGAAAGGAAGGAAGAAAGAAAGAAAGAAAGAAAGAAAGAAAGAAAGAAAGAAAGAAAGAAAGAAAAAGAAAAAGGGAGATCATAGTGGCTCATCATTGAACAGCAGCCAGGCAAGATGGAAGTCTCTGGAGGAGGCTAGTAAGGGCCTATGTGTGGCCTGCTGTCAGCTCCTCTTCAGAATATGTACTAAATGGAGTTTGAATGGACTCAGCTTTGGAGGAGATCAAGAAGGTGACTGTAGCAAGCATGTCAGATACCCTACATGCTGCACCAGGAGCCCTGACCCTACCATGAGCCTTCAAAGCCCAAAGCTTCCAAGGAAAATGTGTTCTTCTGAGCTTCATCCCCAATGTGGAAATGCCTTCCTTCCCGCATCTTAACAGTTTACTAAACATCTCACGGCTTTGACAGCAGTGCAGGCTGCTTTTGCCTCCCGCCTCTGCAGAAGGGCAGGTGTGATTGACAGACTAAGAAACACAGTTGCTTATTGATGGAAGAACATCTGGGCCTTCACCAAGTTTGCTTATTGAATGCCTTCCATGGGGTAAGAAGGGCTGCATTCATCTGCCACCCAGCACACATCTGCTGAGCCCCTTATGGGGAGAGCATCATGGTGGGCACTGAGGACAAAACAGTGCACAGGAGGGATGCAATCTCTAATCTCTCAGTTACTGCCAGACTAGTGCCAGATGATCACAGCACAGTGACATGCTGGTACTAGGGGAGCACATGGAGAGGGGGACAGGGACCTCTTCTGTAGACAGTTGCAGAAGTTAGTGAAATGGAATGTGGGGGGCACATATGAAAGAGAGAGCAGTATTCTCAAGATGTGGAATCATCCTAGAAGCCTATCATCAGATGAATAGGCAAAGAAAATGTACTGTACATACACAATGGGGTTTCATCCTGCCATAAAGAAGAATGAAATTCTGCCATTTGTATGAAAGTGAATGGAACTAGAGATCATCATACTAAGTGAAGTAAGTCAAACTTGGAAAGACATATAATGTGTGTTCTCTCATATGTGGAATCTAGATGTGTATACATAGCACACACATACATACATACACATACACAGGACTGAAACTGCAAATTAATTAATTATTGTAGTTATTAGTAAATATAAACTATAAGATTAGGCTGGCGGAGCAGCCGGTGGCTTGGCAGAGGAGCGGCAGCCTGGCCCGCGTGCCTTAACCGGTTGCCTGATTTATCCTGGGGAAAGAGCCCCAGGACCAAGGGTGGCCTACACCACCTGTAACCTAAACTCTTTTAATTAATATAAGTTGTTATATTAGGCCAGTAGAATTACCAGCAGCTTGGCGGGAGCTTCACCTGGGCTTGAGGGGAGTCTGGGAGTCCAGAAGTCCTAAGGCCCGGGACTGCTTGGACTGAAGGCCTAAAAGCCACCACAGTCTTTTCCCCAATAATTAAACACACCAAGACCTTATAATGTTTTAACACTTTGCCCTTAGCTGGGCAGACTCTCAATTAGCTACACTAAGTTAACCCGGATCACCTAATCCCACACCACCATGTGCCTGTGATTACCTTCCAGCATTCTCCAGATGTCTGTCTCCTTCTGTGTCTCCCGGCGGAAAGAGAGAGAACCCCTGTGTGTACCCAGAGTTCCTGTTCTGATCTCAGGAAGTCCTGCCTTCCTATACTCTTTCTGCCCAGCTAATTGGCCGTAAGCGACTTTTATTAACCAATCAAGAGATGCCTCAGAAGGGGTGGTAACCAGATCTCAGCATTGAATTCAACCTATCAGAAGCAATATTAGACCTTCCCTCAACACAGGACATGAGAGTAGAAGGGTCCAAAGACAGGAGGGGTGGTTCAGAGAGCAATAGGGAGAGAAGAAGAACATTGTATCACAATGTGTTTTATGTGGACCTAGATTGAAATGCATATTTAAATATATGACATGAAAACATAAGAATGACAATGAGGGGAGGAGACAGGGGAAGGATGGAGTGAATATGAGATAAATATAATGATATACATGTATAAAATGTGATAAGGAAATCCATTATTTTTGCATAGGTAAAAGTAACCAAAAGTATGGCATTCTCACCCTCATGGAATTCTGACAGCTGGAATGCTCTTGTGGAATGCAGCCTACTGTGTTCCAGACACAGCACTAACTGGATTCTAGCCTTTTCATACCCCTCAGTTAGCAGTGATCACACTGAAGAGACATATACACTTGGGTGTAAAAGAGAGGTGAATGACAAAAATGCCACTGAGTGATGATGAAGGACAGTAGAGAGCAAGTTGCTTTAAGGTGGACTCAACTTCAGCTTGTGAAAATACCACTGGGCAGAGGGAAAGTCCCAGGAGTGAGGAGGGGGCAGGCACAAGGAGAGTAAGGATGCTGTTAAACAAGGTCCCAAAGACTCTGAGGCATGCTGAGGGATGCTGGCCTAATGGACATTAAAATATAGGATTACAGAGCCAGTTAGAAGTTTGCTGGCAAGAAGTTGATGAAATTTCTTCTCATGACTGACCAGAATAGAAAGTCATTTTGAAAGATGACTGTTGAAGGTGGGCTCCCTCCACCTTCTGGGTTTCACAAAGGACCTAGTTGGTGAGCCTACTTTGTCTTTCTTCTTTGTTGGTTAGTTTGGGGTCTTGTTTTAGCATTTCCAAGACTTCCTCTGGCATCATTTTGTATAATTCTGTACTGTGCACCCAAATGACTCAATCAAGAATGTGCTTCCTTTTCAACACCAAGGTGACTGCCATAAACATTTGAAGTTGGGTGTATTTTGAGGGGCTAGAGTGCGATCCTAATACCATACATGATTCTAGATTTGAGTATGTGCTGTGGCCCAAACTCAAGTCTTAACAAATGGCATTTGGAAGCTGTTTATCCATAAAGACGCCTCCGTGGGTAATGAGTTATTTGGAGAAATTGTAGATGTTGAACTCATTGGTCTATCGTGTAGGGAAGTCAGCTTTTGTAGAGGTTGAACTCATTGGTCTATCGTGTAGGGAAGTCACCTTTTGTAGAGGTTGAACTCACTGGTCTATCATCTAGGGAAGTCAGCTTTTGTAGAGGTTGAACTCATTGGTCTATCATCTAGGGAAGTCAGCTTTTGTAGAGGTTGAACTCAATTGGTCTATCGTCTAGGGAAGTCAGCTTTTGTAGAGGTTGAACTCATTGGTCTATCGTCTAGGGAAGTCAGCTTTTATAAAGGTTGAACTCATTGGTCTATCATCTAGGGAAGTCAGCTTTATGGTGACCAGTGTTGGCCCCAAAAATGCACTTGGACCTAGAAACCTTTATCCTGCTAGACAATGATATCATCCAACCTGGCAGTAGAGTGCTGCTGTCCTGGACACTTCATAGATGGTGCAGTAATAGAACTGCAGGAATTCCAACCAAACAACAGACAACTTTCTACCAAGTAGAAAGCAAGCTTAACAATTAACCGTCATATTGACCTCCTTCACCTCTGTTCTCATGTTCTGGTGTGAAATTCTTTGAATCTAATTCCAAGCATAGGTCCTTCCTGATCTTCTGGAGTGGATCATCTTTCCCCATTTCCACCTTCAAATAATGAAGTAGAGAAACAAATGCTTGTCCTGAGCCTGCCTCAGTTCCCTGGGGGGGAGCCTGCACTTCCTGAAGCATTCCCAAGTTGTGCTCAGGAAGATAGATCCTCCCCTAAGACCAAGTACCCTATCTCTAATTCCATAGTGCCCCTGGACATGCAAGCACTAGGTATTTCTCATTCATGGTAAGCCCTTGATAACATGGGAGGGGACCCTGAATTTCTTTATACTTAGAGATTGTTCCCCTCCCCACTCTAGTTTACAACAGAGTATCCTCCTAAATAGTCCTTGTTTATGACATAATGGTTGGTACCTCTCTCCCACTTATCACCTTGTCAGTGTTGGCAAATTAAAAACTGTCCTCCAATTGGCTTTGTTCTGGCTCTGCTTTTAGGATTCCCGTAGGCACTTCCCCTGCCCGTGCTGGAATTGTAAAGGGCCAGCCTCACAGTCTCCCTTGTGAATGTGCAGAGTTCCCAAGATGGGAAAGATCAGTGTTATAAAGGAAGCACTTCAGCTTCCTCTCTCAACCGTCCTCCTCCAAGATGTTACAACCAATACATCAGGGCTCCAGTCTGCATGCAGAACCACAGCTAAATCATAGGAAACGTTTAATTAAAAGACAAATGGCAAAATAAGGTTGTGGTGGGTGCTCTCTAATTGTGGTTTGTTAGGGTTTAATTACTCGTCATAAATTGTGAAAGCTGATCCACAGTGCGCCTTTGTGTACCCTGTTCTTCATCACAAAGACGTGTTCTCAGCTCCTGACAGCATGGGCTTCATCTTCAGCATGCAGTGATTTGATCTCACACGACAGTGACTCAGCAGCTTGCCAGATCCAATTAGCAGCTTTGTGGCTGCTTATTCCGAGCAGCTAGAGCAAAATCTAGCTGCAAACCCCTCACAGCCAGGTCTTCTAGACCATAGCCTACTTGTTTGTTACCAGCAATGACCTTGTCCAGGGGGGACAGAACAAAGTGTGGTCCCTTGGTGAGTTAGAAAGGTATAGTACTTACCTGAGAAAATTGGAGATTGTACAACTGGAGGGCCAGGGGTCTCAGTGATTGCTCATCTAATCCCATTGCAACTTTGAGGCCCAGAGTGCTAGGCTCTTGCTCAGGATGACATAGGTGAACTTTCCATGTCATTGTAATGCCAACCTCCTGTCCCTAGACATTGCTCCTTCCTTGTTCCCCATATCTACCACCCAGAGCCATGACCATCCAAGGAAGGGTCAGTATGGTAAGGAGGGGCCTCAAAAGACTCTGTTCGACCTAGCATAGAAAAGCAGGCAAATTGGATATTCTTTCTGGTTGTGTTTGCTGAATGTTACTAAGAAAGTAGTAATACAATATGTAAAATTGGAGTGTATGAGATCGCTGTATACAAGTGTCTCCCAAGCAAAGTAGGGACTCTTATTTTTATTGGCTAAAGATCCCTCCATAGTTTGGATGCATTGAAGAAAGGGAGGAAGAAGAAAGTAGACAAGAGAACATATGTGTTAGAGGAAAACATTATGAATCAAAGTGACTTCCTCCAAACATTGAATAAAAGTAGTGGCCAAAGGGTCTCCAGGATATCAATTTATTTGGTCCATAACAAAGAGCAAAGGTAACGCCTTGGATAATCTCGCTAAGGGGGGGCAGGATTACTATTTAAACCACTTTTCCAACTGTAGAGCTCTGCCAGGTGCTTCCTTGGACGAATGCCTGTGTCTTGCAAGTTGCTGCTTTTGTTGTTGGAACAGACCTTTGTCTACTGCTGGATGCAGTGATAAATGCTGGGTTTCACTGAACTGTTAAAGTGATGAGCATGGCACGGAGCTAGCAGCAATCCTGTCTTTCTTCCGCCACCCATCAGCTCCCCATGTGCCAGGAGTTGCATCTCATGGTCATGTCCTATCTGTCAAAAAGGAAACTAAAGAGCTGTAGCTTCCTGTTCTCTGCTCTGTTTTGTTTTTTCCTGTGGCTGGACAATACTAGAGAGTGATTTGCAGAGCAACACTGACCAGCATATAGCTTCTACATCCCTTTTTGGGGGAGTCGCTAGCCACTTCCTGTAGGGCAAATGCAGAGTGGGTTGAACCAGTCATGGTGGTGCTGACAGAGGACCTGGGTTGCCTTGTGCTTAGAAAGCTTACTTGCAGGGACTGTAGGAAGCAGTTGTCCAGTGTCTGACACATGGTGACAAATATCAGTAAATATCATTTCTCTTACTGATTCTTTTCTTTGTAACTAAATCCAGGGACACAGGACTTTTTTTGAAAATAAATTTACGTGTTATTAATTAAGCAAGTGAACTAGTCAAGCCCATAATTGTAATAACTACCATCCTAACTGCTCTCTTTTATTGACTATCTGGTGGCAGTTGCTATTTTGATCTTACACACATGCAGTCTGTGAATGCTAGGTTAATATATGAAGGAAGTTCCCCCACAATGTCACAGCCATCTTCGTTTCTACGATATTGTTCAGCCAAAATCATTCACTTAAGGACTAATTTCCCAGGATATACTCCTACTAATAAGTGAGGTGCAACTTTATAAACTATCAGTCTTGTTTAAAATTGTCAAATCTGAGGCTTAGAAAGATTTAGCAACTTGAAAAAAAAAAATTACCTTCCACGTGCTGAGAGCAGGTCATTGTAGCCCCCAAGCTGCACTCTTAGCCCTTCAGTCTTGTTGCTTCTCACAGGGTTGCTGTGAGCAGTCGGGTTCTTTGGGAAGTAGAGCACTGATGTTAATGAATAGAGCAGAGAGATCATCAATATTTCCTCAGCCATTCATGCCAACCTGAGGATATTCTGGTAATTCTATGTAAGACGGAGAATCTCTGGAATACTCACGCTTCTGAAACCATAGTGTGACAGAGCACTGATGGAGGATGAATGTGCTTCCGCTGCTGTTGTATCAGCCATCGTACTGCTGTTGCTGGATTCTTGCTTCCCGCCTCATTTTAGTCTCCTTCCTGAAATAGTTTTCAGGAGTCTCTCGCTGAAGGCATGGGAATCCTGAGTATATTTTAATTTTGCTACTCTTCCAAAGTGGCAGCTTAGCTGGCTAGAGCATGGGGGTATTCTGCTGGAATGGAGCCATGTTGCCTGGTTTTTCTGTGGTTGTGGAAAAGTCTGTTTCCCCTCCAGGCCTTTGCTCCCTAGCTATGGTCAGGGCATCTCTTTGTAGCACAGTGGATAAAATAAAGACTGTTTTTTATCCCCCTATTTAGGACTTTACCCTGCCTCCTGAGAATCCCATTAATTCTGGAAACTTCTCAGTTACTACCCCCATCCCTCTTCAGATATTACTTACCTGTATTGTCTCTGTATTCTAGCATTTGTGTTATTTTGCCGCCTCCTTCTTCCATCTTCCTCCTCCTCCTTCTTTCTTTCTTCTTCCTTCTTCCTTTTCTTCTTCTTCTTCTTCCTCCTTCTTTCTTCTTCTATTTGAGAGAAGTGCTTGCTGTGTAGCTCAGGTTGGCCTTAAGCTCATGATCTTCATGTGTCAGCCTCTGAGTGCTGGAATTCCACCACCTCCTCTCATATTTTTCATTTCTGTGCTTCTCCTTACTGCTTTCTAAACCAAGTTCCACAGATCTGTTCTCCACTTCATTGATCTGGGTCTAATGTGTCATTTAACCCTTCTACTCCATTTAAGACATAACTACAGTCTTATTTCTACATATTTTATGTAAACGTTTTTCTGAATGTTTTATGTACATGAGGCATGGACTTATTATGTAGCCCCAGGCTGTCCTCAAACTTGCAATCCTCTGGCCTTTGCTTCCACTGTACAGTGTATAACTTTGGGCTTTGAGGTTGTGTTCATTGGGTGATCTCTCTTTCTGGCCTCCCTCCTTAGATAGCTTTATTTTCTTTTGCTAGCTATCCTAGGGTTAAGATTTTTCAAGAACCAATTTTATGCTTGTTTTTTGAGCCCCAGGACCTGAGGTGCTATGCACAGTGGCTCATGAATCAGCTTGAGATATATTTGGAGGTTTGATTTTTGAGGGTTGCTTCATTTTCTGTCCCCTCAGAATCCACACAGAGCCAAGATCCCTCTTCTCCAATCTTCATAGATACATTGTTTTTCCAGTGCATGCTCCATTGGGAAACCAACCCTTTGCAGCATCCACTTTGATCAGATCTTCCAAATATCCAAAGCTTCAAGCTTTATGTCAGCCTTGATCTTTTAAAGGGTAGATAGTAAAACTCAAACATTAGGCATTGGTGACTGGCACTGTCCTGCCTCCCTGCCTCCCAGGACAGAAATGCTGGGGATATCCTGCCCGCCATGTATGTTCTTTATTTCAGTGTCTGGAAATTTCTTCCTTGCTATCTTGTCTCTTTCACCATTTCCTTAGAACATTGTTTGTGATTTGTCCTTCTGTGTAATTTGGCATGGATGGGTGGATACAGCAGTAGGCTCTTTAGTCATCTTATTCTGACATCATTCTAGAACTTTCAGACAAAGCAAGTGCCACACATAGGAAAGGTTGCAATTGGGAAGAGACCTGCACCAGCAGTCTGTCTGAGGCACATCTTCTGCCCAGTCTTTTCTCATTCCTTGACCCAGAAAAATTCTGCCTCAAGTGAGAGGTCTAAACACATGGACAACACCCGTATCACTTCACACCATGATGTGTGACAGTGCCCTTGAACCTTCGTCTGAGATGCTGCTTTGACTCTGAAGCTAAGCCAGTCCTCCTGAATTTCTCCAAAACATTTATAATGGACAAATTCAAGCTGAAGAAAAATTGATCATGTTTCTCTCCTGTACACTAGAAATATAAGCCTAAAAAAATGTTTCTTTCCTTGACTAAGAAAATACAGAAAGTGAGCACATCTCTTAACTGAGTCTGAACGTAGACAACTGCAAGTCAATAATGCTGTTGGATGTTTTATTGACTGTGACTTTTACTTTATTAATACTTTGTTCCAAGTTGCTGACAAGGCTTTGCTTACATGACTTCAATCCCTCCTAACTGAGGGAATATTTAGGAACAAATAACACTGCTTCTACTTTATTGAGACCTGTAGATTCATCCAAGTAGCAAAGATGAGGCAACTGGGAAAAAAAAAAAAAAAAGGCTGTCCCAGCCCCCAACCTACACCAAGCAAAATTGGTTTTTCATAAGATCATGAGATAGTGTTTTAAAGTTAATCCTTCAACTTTCATCATGAGAACAACCTTATGAAAACTGCAGGAACTCTGAAATAGGGATGTGGTTGAGACATTGGCACTAGCCTCAGATGACACCTGGTATGGGGTCAGAGCATTTGGAGGCACCTGGGCTCCTTATCTGTGACCTACCTAATACTTGGGTGGACTTTGAACCTCTGTGAGCCTGGCTTTCTTCCGAGGTGAAAGCTTGATTAGTAATTTGGTAAACACCCTGGAATCTGGCCAGGGAAAGAGGCCACCCCTAGCAAGAGGGCAGGAGTGGGTAGGATCCTGATGTCACCATCAGAACAGCTTTGCTTTCCACTATGATACATGAAGTGTTAGTTTAGAAGCCACAAGTTGTTAGGATGTCATGTGGCTAGAGAGATTAGGGTTCTATTAGAAACACATACAACATTAACAGGACAACTGGGGCAATGGTGCTTGGATAGAGGTTCTGGTGACAGCCAGAAAGAAATCTTTCCTCAGTACAAGGAAACTGATAGGAAAGAGTAACAGATCTGAGCAGGACTCTGTCATCCAGAAGAACAGAAATTAGAATCTGATATTTTTTTTAATTTTCCGTTTCCTAAGGCCTTTTATCTTTGGCATGACCATGCCTGCCACCCCTCCCTCCATGCACCTCATTGGCTCCCATCCTCTTTCAGGTCTTAGCTCTGGTACTTTCACAGGGAACTTTCTCTGACCTTTAACTTAATGGCCTTTCATGTAGCCTCATGGTGCCATGTACATCTTCTCTATAACCTTTAACGTAGTTGTAATTTACATTTTTTCATAATTCTTTGATTAGTACTTATCTCCTGCACTAGGCTAGGAGCTCCACGAGGGCTTGCTCATGTATTACCCAACTGTTAGGTTCTCAGCACTTTGCAGAATACATGACATAGAGTGGATTGGGTGTGCATTATACATTTTCTGAATAATGAATTGGATGGGTCAGTAACTATATGCCTGACACTGGAAACAGTGATGTTACTTACAACATGGTCTATCCTTCTCTCCAAGATCTCTTCCCTCTCTAATCACTGAGGGTCCTTACAAACCCTAGCCAGGATCATTGTGCCATTTTTCTTCTGGTCAAAAGTTAAGGAGTTTAACCAACTGCCATAAAAGAAAGAAACCAGAGAAAATCCATGACCCAAAACATCTGTCAGCTCCCTGTGAGGGGACTAGCCTCTCAGGACACCCTGAGGAAGCCATGGGTAGGCTGCCCTAGAAGTAGTCACACTTTGTAGGACAAACACAGCATGGGTCAGAAGAGCTCTAAGGTCTGTCATCTTGGGTCCTGTGAGTTCATGAATTCTATCACCTGTGTGATGGTACTTAATGAAGCTATCACTGCATCACTCCAACCTAGACTCTCACAGCCGATGATCACCCTGAGTAGAAAGCCCTATTTCCCCTCCCGCTTGATCTCTGGTTTTCTGTTTATGAAGAAGCGGCACCATAGATTAGATCCAGAGAGTCTCTTCCAAAACTTTTTTTTTTTTTTTTGCGAAAGAATGTCATTAGAAAAGTCTGTAAATCTTTCAAAATTAATGTGTGATTCTTTCAAATGTGGTCCTGAGTCTTTAAATAATTATCAGTCACTAAGGAAATAAAAGTTATACAACATGGCATTCTACATTCTACTCCCTAATAGTGGAGTTGGGGATATCTATAGTATGCTCACATGGTAGCTATTTACACGAGGTGGAACTGAATGGATCACAATATCGAAATCCTCCAGTAAGCTCTGCTATTAACTGGCTACTAGCCTTTGTATGCAGTGAAGCTGCCCAGAACAAGGGCCTTTGGTTTAGCTCCTTTTCACCTGGTCTAACAAAATCCATGACAAAAAGAAACCTAAGAGAAGATGAGTTTGTCTTGGCTTATACTTTGAGGGTGCAGTCGGTCACAGCCATGAAGGCATGGTAGCAAGAGTTCAGGCAGCTGCTCATACAAGTGGAGTAAGGCTAAGAAACATAAGGCCCACCCCCAGGGACCCACTTCCTCTAGCTTGGCCCCACCCCAAGGCTCACTTCCAACTTGGAACCAAGTGTTCAAACACACAAATTATGGGAGACATTTCACCTCTGGGCCACAACCCCTCTAATCCTTCTGGAAGTTTCCTATAGAAGCCAAGCCTTACCTCAGTTTTTTGGGTTGATAGCTTGAAGATGGACTTCTGTGTGAGGCTTCTTAGCCAGAAACATGAACCCATCTCTGTGACACGAGCCCCAATACACACATGATCTCTGTACTCTACCCTCTGCTCACTACACCGGCTACTCTGACATACTTATTTCTTGAACTTCTTGCATGCTTGACAGAAATGGCCATTCTTCTGCACCATTTTTGTGTATGCCCAGCTCTGGTGCCTACCTTCCTGCTAAGTGGTGTGGTTGTATTCTAAAACATGAGTATCAGATGGTTTTGTTATTGTACAAACATCATACAATTTAATTCCATAAGTAAAGGTGAATTTACTGTCACTATGTAATACAGACTCCCAAGAGTGTGATTGCGTATGTGGTCTTGGTGGAGGTTGGATTTCTTTGGAAACATGGTTGTGTTGAATGAATGTATTTTTTGTTTTGGTCTCAAGTAAGGGTTGTAGGAGTGCATTGTCTACAACTGAAAAACAGACTCATGAAAGGAGCATGCAAATCATCCTGATGACTCTCACTTGTGGGGAATATATTTAGATCCTTTGATGGACAGACGCCTGGGTGAGCTCATGATCTTGGTCAGCAGGAAGTGCCTCAGGAGGAGGTCATAAGGTTGGCCAATAAGAAAACATCCTCATGCATAATTAGAGGGTGTATAATAAGGAAGGTCCGGAAACTCGAGGGAACTTTTTTGCTGGATATTGCTGCTCATTGATGCTTCATTTCGAAAGACTCAAGACAACGCATTGCCAAAGGTTGGTGCTGCCAGGACTTGCTTGCCTATGTTGGGCTGAGCCAGATTGGACTGAGCCCAGGTGAAGTCTCACTTGGAGCTGTTAAAGCCACAGCACCTCTCTGTGGAGGTTCAAAGAGACCATGGTTCCAAGCGAGTGTGCAGCAACAGCCAGCTCCCAGGCTGTAGCTCCTGCCCCATAGTGTTTCAACAAACTCAGACTGCTGCCCCAAGCAGGGGAGTGTCAACGGCCATCAAGATACTAGAACCTGATAAACACTACAGCTGCTGCTGATTGCAGTGTTCCCATTGGCCGATTGCAACTGTCCCTGTGGATGCTGATTTGGATGGACTGCTGACTAATTGCCTCAAGACTTGTACCTGAGGATATCTTCATCTTGGTATCCTTTCTCCAGTGCCTCGGGTTGGTGGGTTGGAAGGTGTTTAGAGTTATTAGTAAACAGTTTAAAGGTATTCCTTCAGTGGTTTAGCTGTTATTGACCACAGTGTCATTATGCAGTGGCATCCCTCTTTCTGATGCTTTGGGATATTTCTATACCACCATTATATTGGGCAGAGTGGTCATTGAATGAATATTCATGTATTGATCCAGCAATTCATCTGTATCTCCCACAGTGCACACCTCACCACAGGGTAAGTAGTTGCTGATCAGCCAGCTGCAGAGTAAACAATCGCTGATCAATGGGCTGAGCTGGAACTGTGGCTCTTCACCTGCCACAAATCTTTTATAACCTGACTTGGTGGCCACTGTCAACACCGTCAGGAAGCAGCCTTCTCACAGCACACAGTTAGAGCTGGCTCTTTTGTCGTGGGGTTGCCAGACCTAGGACAGAAAGGAAACTAAAATCACCTTCATATTTTCCACACAATTGAAAATAAGACATTTCTTCACCTCTGTTAGAAGTGTAAGAAGATTACTGAAGTGTCCAGTAGGGAAACCCCTGCTGTATTATAAAGGGAAGATTTTAAAAATCGTCTCCATAAGATGTGAGGCATCTTGGCTGCTCTATCTGGAATTTGGAGGCGTGGACTAGCACGGGTATCCAGAGCCATTCTCTGCTGTCTGGATTTTGGTTTAAGCACAATGTAAATTCCTAACTTCTGACTTATTTCAGGCAGTGCTCCTTGAATTTCCCTTTTTTAGTGTGGTAGAATTTACACAGCATTTGCTATTCTGCCACTTTTCAGTGTACAGGCCGGAGGCATTAAACATATGCACATTGTGTAACCACCAACTTTGGCATCTCCCCAACCTGCAACCCTGTGCCCATTTACCGGTGCTCACCTGCCCAGCCACTGGCAGTGTCTGGACCCCTGCTGTCTGTACCCTGCCTTCTAGGCACACCACATAGCAGAGTCATGGAAAGCTGGTCTTTTGTTTATGGTTTGTTTCACTGAGTGCTGTGTCCTCAGCGTCCATCCATGTTGTCACATGTATCATGTGTAATCAATCACCTGAGCCTTTCCAAATATTCCAAAGCAAAGGCAGTGCCACACTGCCCGCACATACAATAAGAACAGTTGTTAACAGCGAGCTTGAAATGTCTGAAGCAATCGCCCTGGATTGATCTTTAGTCTCATTCAACATTTTTAGACCTCTATGAGTCTGTATCTATATTGTAGAGTAAGAACCTGTATCAGATTAGAAACTGGCCCCAGAGCCTTTACTGAGAAGCAGTAGTAAGAGAGACCATTAAAAGGCTTCCCAAAGTAGTTATTTTCAGCCTTACTCAGATAAAGATCCAGAACCTCAGCCCCACCCTGCAGGAGGCCTGGACTCTACCTCCCCCCGTGGCTGCTTGGCAGAAGCCACTGCTCAAGAGTACCAGAAGTTACGGGGAGTGCTAGAGGAAAAAAAAAAAAAAAACCTGGGGGTGCTTTGAACTTCCCAGAGGACTTGGCAGGTGTTTGATGTTCAGAGGCACTTCTTGCCTATAAAATGTGTCTCTACAGAGCTCTTAAGTTGCGGACTGAGGCTGGCTGGGGAGTGGACCGGTGGGGGTGGCCCAGCTCTGTTCCTTGTTTCCCAGCTGCTAGCCCTGCCTCTATCATGGCCTGCATGAGAGTGTCTTTCCCCAGGCAGAAACTGTCAGAGAAACCATCTGGTCCAGTTTCTTATGACTGACTCCAAGGAACAGAAATGCCTCTGGGAGACAGCAAGCTTGGCAGTGGCAGGGAGATGCTTGTCTGAGGCTAGCTCCCCGCCTAGCCAATAGCTGCGGACAGGCACAGCTCAGAAGGTCCCTCCAGGGAGTGCCAGGCCAAGACGACAAAGTGTTCAGAAAATAAGGCAGCAGGCCTCTTAGCTGTTGTCACAGTTAGATGTGAAATGTCCCCCAGAGTGTCATGTATTGAGGGCCTAGTTGGCAAGCGTTAGGAGGACTGTGTACTGAGGGCTCTGACCTAATCACTGATTTAATCTATTGATATATTTATATAATGAAACTACTGGAAGGTGATATAAACCAAGAGATTGGCCATGCCCCTTGGGCTATATCTTGCCCTGGCCCCTTCCTCTAACTCCTGTCTCTATTTCCTGTCTACTATGATATGAGCCTCATTCTGTCCAGACACACAGGACTAAGTAACCATGGACCAAACCCTTTGAAACCATGAGACAAACACATTTGTACTCCATTGTTTCTGTCTGGTGTTTGGTCATAGCTATGCAGAAGTGATTGATATGGCTGTGTGAGGAGGGGGGTGAGGATAGGACCAAAGCCCAAAGTGCATTTTGAATGACTGGAGACCCACTGGCCATAGGATGCCTCTTTTCATTGATCTTTCAACCAATAACTTCTGCTGGCGAAGATGTTCTTCATTCTCGTAGTATCCCTCACATCAGGAATGAATGCAGCCCATGCCCACCTCAGCCCTTCCATTTCATTCCATGCAGCTGTTAGATTCCTCCAGATTCTCCCTTACCTCCTGTTTACTCTTGGGATATTAGAACCAGAAGGAGCTCACTTAGCCCACCTCTCAACACTAAGATCCAAGGCTTTGAGTTGGCCCACTCCAAAATCTGTATCATCTGCAAACAGTTGGGATGCATGAAAGGGCCAGTCCTGCTGATCCAAACCTGCAGGATCTCCATGACACAGGACAACAACAAGATGACCAGGAGGAGTCCCGATGAGGATCTAATATTGATGATGTCACAGAAGCCTGAGATCTCGAACCAGACCAATGACTGGTTGGTAGCTGAGCTGGTCAGCACACCAGTGCTCCCTTATCTGCAGCACCAGTGCCAGCTCTCTAGCACTGCTCCAGCTAGGCTACCAAGTGGGCATGGGCAGGAGGCAGGGTCAGCTCTCCTGCTCTCATGCCCTCAGGGTCAGCTCACCCACAGCTATGACTCCAGAGCCAGCTCTACTGTGCTGCCCAAAGTGTGGGGGTCCATTTTTCCAAGGCTGGGCTAACTCTCCTCTCACACCCTCAGGGCTGGCTCACCTATGCCTTTGCCATCAGGACCACCTCTACTGTGTTGCCCAGGCAAGGTGCAAGACTAGCTCTCCTTCACTCACTCTTGGGGCCTGCTTTCCTGACTACTGCCTGTGACAAGGAGGATGGAGAGGAAGGGGATCACCCAGTCCATCCCATGCACCTATACGACATGGCAGACTAGCGGTGGGCCAGCTCTCCAAACCGCCTCTGGCAGCAACGGACAAAGGAGTATGTTTTTAGCCCCTTAATGTGTTTAAATTTTAAATCAAATTCCACCAAAGGCATATACACTTAGGAAAATGTATCTGTAGTGTGTGTTGCTATCTCTGGCATCAGGTAACCACGGGGGGTCTTAGAATGTGTCCCCACCAATAAGTGAGTAACAACATTGAACATCCACTCATGGCAGCCAGGCTCGGAAATAACTGCTGTGTAGTGCTCCCATCCAACCCTCAGAGACCTAAGAAGGAGATGGAGGTCTTACTCCATAGGCAAGAACTCTGAGGCATAAGAGGTCACGCAGACTGCCCTAGATCTCACAGCAAAGAGAGCAGGAATTAGTTTCTCTTAACTGCATAGTCAGGTTCTTCTCCATTCTCCCACATCCCATCAGCACCTCAGTTCTATTCTAGGAAGTGACATGGAGTTGTCATCCCTTCCTCTTCTTCTTTTTGCCACCCTGTGCCTTTTGCCTGGGTTCAACAAGCCTATAAACATACTGAATGAACTCTGCACTGGGCCGAGTGGTTATGACATGGGACGCCAGCTAAACTTGTGTCTCTAACAAGCAGAAACCAGTTGAAGCCAAGGACCCAGTTTTCTCACTTTGTTAGTGGAACTCTTCTGGACAGAATCTTTTCTCCACTGAGTAATCTCTGTGTAGATAGGCAGTGTCTGCGGTGCCCACTGGTCATGCCTGATCTATTCTGGGAGGTGTCAGGCAAACCATCCAAGAACAGAGAGTAGCTGCTCTGTCACAGATGGAAAAGAAGACTATTGTGGATGCTGTAGGAGCTAGGTTTGGGCTGCATGTGAGGAAGGGTTTTATTTCAAGTTCAGAGCTAGTTTGGTTGCCACGGTGAGCCTAGCGGTTGTATAATAAAACTCCCCCCTCCCTGACCAGCGTTCTGACCCGTTGTTCTTTCTTTCCAGCAGGTGTAGCTCTGCTTTCCTTCAGAGAATCCCCACGGGTATACTTGAGCTGAGGGGGACTAGTGACTCTTCACAGCACTTTTAATAATTGTTCACTTTATCACTTTTTCTATTTTGTTTGGTTTTAAGATATTTATTGCTCAGATTTTCACATTAAAACCAACACAAATATGCATATTTATGGGAAGCGGTGTAATATTTTGAGCTATGTGTAATGATATATTCATCACCTCAAACATTTATCATCTCTTTGTGTTGAGGACATTTAAAGTCTTCTCGTGGATGATGTAAAATATTCAAAACAGAATTGCTAGCCATAGTCAGCTGCCTTGCCGTGGATCACTGCAGCTCATTTCGTGTGTTTTTCATAGCCCCTGTTGACCTTTCACCCCCACCCCCAGCCTCTGGCGGCCCCTCTCTTCCTTTTTTTGAGAGCAGCTGCTTTAGGTTCCACACATAACATAGAACATGCACTATATGTCCTTCTGTGTCTGTCTTATTCCACAAAGCATAATATCATCTATGATTATCCATGTTGCTGCCATGACAGGATCTTACCTTTTAAAAGACTGAATAGTATTCCATTGACTATGTGTTCCCTGTGCTTTCTCTTTCCATTCATCCCCTGATGGATGCTCATGGTAATCCCATATCTTGGCTCTATGAATATTGTGCCAGCAAGCATGGGGTACAGGTGTCCTTTCAGCACAGAAATTATAACTTCCTTTGGATGCATACACAGGAGTGGGTTGCTGAGCCCTTTTAAAAAGCATAATCCTGACAGTCCTTTACTAATCCAGGCTTGACTGTTCTCAACTCCCATGCAGCTTTATCTTTAGTCTAAAGTTAGGAGTCTGGGAGGAGGAGGCACTAAAACAGAATCCCTCTCTGTTGGCTTGTCCCACTGTCCTGCCAGCTCTCCCCATGGCTCACATGGGATTGCCCATCCCAGTTCTCAGTTTCTGCCTGAGCATCTGGACTTGGGTGGGAGGTGGGATTGGGTAAACCTTGGCAGTCACAGTGGAGCGGGGAACAGGGCCCACGAGAAAGTAAGTCATGTTTCTGGTTTCCTCCAGTTGGACCAGACCTCAAAAAGAGGGAGTGGATGGTAGTCTGCTTGGGAAAAGCACAAAGGTGGTGGCACTGTTGCAGCAGAGTGTTCTGGGTCACTCAGAAGCAGACAAGAATGGTCACCTATGGCCGCCTTGTGTCCGTGTCAGTGCCTACAGGCAGAGTGACCCAGATTTCTTTTTTGGTTTCTACAGTGTTCAACTCTGTAACTAATGAACAGCACCATGCCCATGCACACAGGAAATACCATGTGCTGACGAGGAGAAACTCAGAAGTTCTTGTGGCATGCAGAGCCCCACAGCTGGTGTTACTGCCAAGTGGCTGCCAGCCACTCTTACTGCCTGCTGACCCACTGCTGGATGACAGAGTGTCCATTTTCTTCCTGTGCTCCTCTCTGTCCAGCTCAGGGCCTGCAAGATGCTTTTAGTTGAATGACTGGCTAAAGTACTCTATAAACAATCTAGTTCTAGTAGAAAACAGTATAAGATACTTACATCAAAATCTATTTAAAAAAAAAAAGGCAAAAGTCAGGTTCTAGCCAACAACCAGCTCATTTTACAATCAGCCAGTATTATAAAGCAATGAAATTTTTGTGGTTTGTTTTCACTCTGTTTCATCTTGTCAAAAAGGGACTTGACCTCCTTGACTGAATGGTAGATAATCCTGTATATTTTTCTCATGGGTAGAAACTGTAAAGCACATTAAAAGTGAATTTTGATTTGTCTTATGAAGCTCCAGATTGTATAGCCTACTGTATTCATCCCAAACACTGAGTCCTATGAATTGGATAGAAAGCTATAGCAACTGCCTGCTGCCCAGACCCCAGGGCTGCAGCTTGTTTTCCTGATCTCTGGGCCCTGTCTTCCTGGCAACTGCTTACTGCCCATACTGCATCTTAATGACTCATGTAGGAAGGAGCCCTATCAGTATATTCCTGGTCTGTGTGTTCACTCATAGAACGTCTTGGTCATCCTAGTCTTCAGCTGTGTCCTCTCTGACTCAAAAAGGAATACAGGGCTCATTCTGTGTCTTCCTTCTTTTAAACTATGTTGCTGCTTAGAGGAAGCTGGAAGTATTCACTTTCTGTTACTGTGAGAAATGATGAAGTGCTTATTTGGGCCCATAGTCTACAGCCTTCCTTCCAGGACCAATTGACTCTGTAGTTTTGAGCCCATGGAAACATATTTAGGGTGGGAGCACATGATCAAAGAGACTCATTGACCATGTGGCTGGGTATGAAAAAGAGAGAGCGGGAACTCAGGTCCCTTATCCCCCTCTAGGACCTGTACCCAATAACCTAACGCACCCACTACACCCTACATCTTAAGGGCCCCACCACCTCCCAGTGACGCACACCACTTCATACTTCATATTCCTACCATGTTGCCTTGGTCTAACTCTAGTCCTGTCTCTTAGTCCTTCTGTTTGAACTTGGACAAGTCCCTTTTGCCTTCTGAGCTTGCAACTGTTATCTTGGGGACAGTTATGCTGTCTGGATGACAAAGATGTCAGTCAGAGTGAATGTACGTATCCAGTAAAAGGCTGAGAAGCACTAGGGCTAAAAGGCTTCCATGAAGGCTGTGATGCAGTTAGATTCTCTGATCCAAACCCAACAGCTTCCCTCCCTCAAGGAATACTGTTCCTTACATGTCTGACAATTTGCCACAGCTCCATGAGCCTGTGGCTTGCGGAGCAAACCAGTCTATATGGCTAAACAGACCTGGTTCTCCTACTTATCTTAATTCATGACTTGGGCTAGGGTGGGAAAGAGAGGGTAGGAGAAAAGCCATTGTTTTTCTTTTACCTAATATGAACTGCTGAGGCTAAAGAGGAAGGGGACGCGGCAGCCAGCCTTCAACGTGAACATCTTCGAGGTGACTCCTTCCTGCTGCTCCTTGTAGATCAGGGCTCTGTGTCTGCCTAAAGACAAGCCCTGCAAGGAACAGCATAGGGTCCTAGAAACTCACCCTTCCCCAAATGTGGACTCAAGGTGGGAGGGGAACAGAAAGGAAAGGAAAGTGGACTAGCCAGGGTTGGAAGAAATGGAAATAGACCTGGAAAAGGAGAATAAAGATATATTGGTGGCTAGGACCAAGTCATACACTTCTCTTCCAAAGCATATTCCGCCGACATCCAAGTCTGACCTAAAATCAGAAGGCAGGAGACAAATGAGAGAGCACTCTTGTGAGAATAATCCCCAAACATCAAGAAGACCCTGGAAGCAGAGGCTCGGGGTGGGCTCTGGTGGCCACATGGGAGATTGTAAAGTCTTCTTGTGAGGGGCTTCTCCAAGGTGCCAGCCCACCTGAAACCCACTTGTCCAAGATCCTGGCATAACTGAATATCCAACCCTTCCTTACCTACTGGAGATGCTGTGGCATCTCTGCTCAGGTTCAGAGATGAGTGACATGATTAGGAGAGACATCCACTGGGGCCACTTGCTTTTCTGTAACTTCTCTGCCTGAGAGCCCAGGTTGGCTTTTCTACTATTGGGGATGAAAAGCAGGAGTTACTATGGTTCCTCATTATGCAGAAGAGTAATTAAAGTACTCAGGGTTTTTCAGACCCTCTCCATCCATACAGCCAGTGAGAGAGAGCACAGGAGAGGGTCAGTGACACAAGGCACGACCCTTTGGTCTTTCTGATGAAGCCACCTCACTGGTATGTCATAGCACCTGTCATATAAACATAAGCCCTGCTACTGTCACGCCATGTTTCCAGTGATACGAAAGCAGGTTAGCACTGCGTGGTAAAGTAGAGGTCAGTCTGACGTGTACATAACTTATTATGTGTACCTCCTAGTCCCACATTCATGCTGGGGGTGATACTTCCCAGTCTTGACTCTGACCCCACTTGCTGCTGTGTGGTCTATAAACATGGTTCTTTTCCATGTCGTGACAAAGTGGCGACCACCGGCATTGACTCCCAATACCTGTACTGTCAGAAATGCCTGGGGAGCCAGAAAGAGCTCAGAACTCCAGGTCCTGTCTCCTGGGATCAGACTCTGTGCTTAACCCAGGACATCAGACGTGGGAAGCACCTACCTTGGGGACTGTGGTGTGTCCAGCATGCCTTAATCAGGGTTTCTATTGCTATGAAAAGACACCGTGACCACAGCAGCTCTTACAAAGGAAAGCATTTAATTGGAGCTGGCTTACAGTTCAGAGGTTTAGCCCATTGTCATTGTGGCAGGAAGTGTGGTGGCATGTGGGCAGACATGGTTCTGGAGAGATAGTTGAGAGTCCTACATATGGATCAGCAGGCAGCAGGAAGAGAAAGAGACACTGGATCTGCCTTGAGCTTCTGAAACCTCAAAGCCCACCCCCAGTGACACACTTCCTCCAACTAACCCACACCTCCTAATATTGCCACTCCCTATGACACTATGGGGGTCATTTTCTTTCAAACCACCACACAGTGTGAAGGAACCATATTTTCCATTATTCAAGCCACCATTTTCCTAATCATCACCCTCCCACACACTGAGAAGGTTTTGTTCTAGTGTCAAGTGATATTTCTGCTTTGACATATGACTGATGCCTGGATCCTGCCTCTCTTGATCTACTCTTGGCAGCTGATGGCAAACCATTGTGATATAGCAACTGCTGCACAAGAATAAGCCCAACTCCTGTCAGTCCATGTGCAGACATGTTTTTCACTCACCTACTTGCATTCTCCCCCTCCTCTCCAGGACACACAGGACCAGCCACTGCTACCGCATCACCTACCGCCACATGGAACGGACACTGTCCCAGAAAGAAGTCAGTAGTGTCCACCAGGCTGTGCAGGAGGCCGCTGTGCAGCTGCTGGGTGTAGAGGGCCGTTTTTGATGTCACGGCTTTACATGGGCTGCAGCCCTCATGGAGCTTCAGGACTCGCTGGAGAGGGAGAAACACATTGTTTGTGAACTGGAGTGTCTGTCATTGTTTGATAAATGAGTCTGCTTTAGGACTTTCAGGAAATAAAGGATCACTTTGGAGAAGCATTGACAAAGCATTTGTCTTTTATTGGGGGGGAAGGAGAAAGCAGGCACTGATATAAGAGTTCCCTGCTATCCATTTAGAAATGCTTGGCCCATTGGCTTTCCGTGTGGTTAATTGGTCCCTGGGTTCCATTAAGCATCAGGCATGATTCTCACCTGACAGACTCTTCCACCCATGTAATGAGTGAAGCCACAGAGAAGGGCCTCAGAAACTGGGTGTAGTGCAGGCATGCCTAGTTCTTGTGTGCTTTGCCTGGCTGCACATCACAGATCTGCATTTTGACAAATTCAAAGTTCGTGGCAACCTCTGTTGAACAAGCCTGTCATCCCCATTTTCCTTCAGCTCAAATGATCATTATTACCTCTTAGCAGTTTTTTTTAATTGGGGTAAGATATATGGTTTTTTTCAAACATAAAGCTATTGTGCACCTCACAGAGAGCAGTATCAGGTAAGCCTTCCATATGCACTGGGAAACCAAAAGATGCTTGTGACTTGCTTCATGATGATTTCACTTTATCACAGTGGTCTGGAACCAGATCATCATCTCCAACCTTAGCCTGTCCAGGAAGCCTTTGAATCTCTGCCATCCTTTCTCCCTTCTCTTCTTTGTTTTGCAAAGGGCAGGCTTCAAAGAGGCCACTGATGAAATGCCAGGGCTTCCCTTGAAAGTAGAGAGTCACATCTCTAAGCCAGGCATGGTAGCTATTTGCTTTCATAAACCCAAGGCTGGGGGCCAGCCCCTTGGCACTGGGCTTGGCCCTTTCTGCCTTCTGTCCCAGTGCAGAGGAAGGAAGGGAGCAAGAACTGCCCTGAGTCCAGGAGACAAACAGAGGGCCAGGTTGGCCCACTCCGGGGTTCTTCACTGCAGGAGGCCTCCACTTCCAGAAGGAAGGCGACCTTTAAGGGAGAACACAGGGCTTTGATGTCTCCCCTTTCCATCCTGGGCACTTTGTAGTCTGCCTGCTTCACTCATGACCAGCCTTAATAATCAGATTCCAGGCCTGACAAGAAGCTGGAGGCTGAGGGGAGACTGCGTGCTGAGATAAATATTTGATGAGAGGTGGCCATTATCAGCAAGCATGTAGGGGGCAGGTGGCTGCTTGGTGTGGCTGTGTTTGGAAACAGGCTTATTGAAGATATAATTAGCTAAGAGATGTCTTATGGGTGAGTAGACCCTACCTACCCCAAAGTGGCTGGTGTCCTGAGTAGAGGAACACATGAAAAGAGAAACGAGCAGAGCTGTCTGTGAGCTCTGGATTCCCAATGCTTGCCAACATGCCATGGGACACAGGGGAGGATACCTTATAGATTCCAAAGAGGAGCAAAGATCTGCTCCATACTTGACATCAGACTTCCGCCCCCCAGAATTGTGACAAAGTACATTTCTAGTTTGGGGTACTTTGCAATGGCAATCATGGGAACCTAAGATACCACCCAGAACAGGGAGGCCATGTCCCTTTCTCATTAAGGTCCCACCTAAGAGTCCTCTTCCTAAAGAGGGGACACAGCTGTCACATGATTCCTATGAGCCCCTGTATCTGGCAGTCTTTTGAGAGGCATATGCCATGGGCACCAGAGCTAAGAGTTGGGGATCCTTAACTGTGTCTGGAGGTCCAGGACACACTCCTGAGTCTCAGGGCCATCTCCAAGCTTGCAAACACTGAACTGAGGCAGCCAGCCAAGGAGCCAATTCATATCACCAGTGTTCTGGTCATGTATTCTGCCTATTGATGATCTTCCCACATGAGGGCAGGAGTGACAGAAGACTATGGACTATCCTTGACACCCATGACAGGAAGGGCAAATGACCAAATGTCTATCTGCACTGCTAGGTGATCACCCCTCTGGAATCTCCAGGAACTTGCCTCACAGTGTTAAGGACTGGAAACAATGAGACTGAACACTGGCCCTGGAGCCCAGAGGTGAAGTGCTTGCCTAGCATGTGTGAGGTACAGGTTTTCATATCCAGTCTAGAGCTCGGGGCCATTCTCCTCCATGTGCCTAATCTCCTCTGATCCTAGAGTGCAGCAGAGCTCACCCTGGTTAACACCTAGGGAGAAACAGCACCTCAAGGGTTACAGGGCCACAGGGCAACCTGAACAAGAGGTTCACTGGGTTCTGTAAGCTCCCTTAGCTGCCACAGTCATCACAATCCCTGATTGGCCCAGGAAGAGGAAGTCTTCATGGTCATAGGTGACTCGGGATGATATGTCATTCCCTTTGGTTCCGATTTCTCTGCCCTCAAAGTAAATTCCTGGTCCTGAGGTCAAGACATTCTCCTCTTCCTCCTTTCTTCTACCCTTCTTCCCCTCCCTCCCTTCATTCTTCCCTTCTCTTTCTCCATCCTCTTCCTTCCTCCCTCCATCTTTCCCTCTTCCTCTCTCAGACCTCTCCTTCCTCCTTCCTTCTCTTCTCTTCCTCTAGCTGTTCTATGTGGTCCTTCCTTTACCAGATCTCTTCTTCTCTACCCTCCCCTGTCTCCTACCAAGCCACCCTGGAGGATTCTGTCCTAGCCTGCATATTCTTACCGTTATGATGCCATGCAAGCTGCGGCTCCCACCAGAGGGAAGCGCTGCCGGCCTTGCTGTCACCTGCTTACCCCCTTTGATGAGGGAAGCAGCACCTGGTAAATCAGGGCTCCTTTGCAGGGCAGCTGGCCCTGCTCTTGTCTCTGGGAGTTAATCACCTCTGTGACCTGGGTGACCTGGCGAACAGAGGCTGCAGGGCCTCTTAGCATCACAGCAGCACAGGGAGTTTCCTGGTCTACACAGCTCTGCTACCACAGAGCCCCAGTAGGGGAAAGCTAAAAAGCACAGGCTTCCCTGCCTCACGCCTCAGGCTGACCCACTCTGACAGGTCACGCTGCACTGTTCCAGCTGGGCCCCAGCCTGCAGATGACTGTCCATTTCTGTGTCCATCCAGCAAACTGCAGCTAGAGTTTTGTAGGGACTCACTCCAGGCCAGGAGAGGGGCTGGGAGCTCTTCCAGTTTTTGTCCAGTGTGGCATCAGGGATGGGAGACACAGTGATGGTCACGGAAAGTCCATTATCAAGATGGATATGGCAGTTTACAGAGTGACTAAAAACCCTGACTTTGGGCTGTGGTAGGTGCAAGTTCAAGCCAGAGCCACACCTGCAGGAAGGAATCCCCAACTCCTAAGAATTAAATGACAGTGTGTGCCGTAGCTGCTGGTGCTGGACTGGGGAGAGGTACAGAGTCCCAGAGGGCCACCATACCCACTGAAGGATTACAAGGACAGGGAGGCATCTGCAAAATGTGGTGCTTGGAGATGTATCAGGTCTGACCTGAATGAAATTTTTGGACTCATCTAGCACCCCCCCCCCCCCCCGGCACACACACACACACCTGAGAGGTGAATTTCCAAGGCCTGTGGTGTAAAATGGCTGGCTAAATTATGTGAATAGTGAGGCTGTGAAGATCAGAGTGCCCAGCCTAGATACAGTGACTTAATCAAGTGTCCCGTAGAACCAGAAGTCACGGGAGTCACACGACCCCTGAGACCAGGCTCTTCCCACTTTTTAGCTCTGCCTATGGTATGTTTGCCCTTCTGGTTGCAACAGGGCCACGGGAGCACAAGCAACATATCCCCACCAACAGCTGAGTTCTGCAAGGGAGAGAGCAAGGCATCTTAGCATCTCTTCATAAGTGTCTTTCGCAGATTTCTGACCCTTTGCTCCAAGTGTGTCTGGCTAGAATGAAGCAAGCCCTGTTTGTATATTCTGGGCCTGACACTATTTCTAAATATCAACCCCTTTCCTATGCTGTGTCCTCACTGAGCCAGGCATGGGGTGGAGGGAGATTTAATAAGCTAAGGCTGAGTCTAAGCTGAACGGTGTGCCAGAGACCAGCCCAGCCTGCAATTGGTTTCCTGGCTTCTATGTCCCAGAGTCTACAGACAGTGAGAAGTGTTTCAGCCTGAGGCTCAAGGAAGGGAGTCAGCCTTTCCCACACTCTTGCTGGTCTTGTTGAAGGTGGTGGCCAGCATGAAACATTGCACTCTGAGGCTGGCAGTTTGGAAACATGTTTACTACTGCCAGGGGCCTTTCCTTGCAGTGTTTATGAGCTCTTTACAAAAGCTACTTTATTTATGCCCATAACTCATGGTAAGGTCCATGGAAAATACTTGTTGCCAAGCCCAGTGTCTTTCTCCTCCAGAGAGGTAGAGGGATGGGCCCAGCTGCACCCAGCTCCCACAGGGCTTGTGCTACCGTTCACAGGGACAGGATCTACTGCCAGAAATCAAAATGCTAAGCCCTTTGACACTTTTTCTAGCTAAATGTCAAGAAAGCAATTATGGGTGACCCAGAGGCTTGCAGTGTAGAATAAGCGACCATCCGGGAGACCGTGCACAGCTCTTAGTGTCTCAGGCCAGGCTGCAAGAAGATGGTAGTGTGAACTGGAAGGGCAGGCAGAGTCATGCCAGCTTTTGATGCAGGTTGTGCAAAGTCTCAGATGTCTATGGCAGAAACAAGACCAGACCCAGAGCCACAGGCACCCAGGTGAAGGTTTCCTCCTATTGTGCATGTTGTTTTCTTACCACCAAGAAACTAATGTGCAATATCTCTTCCCAAGGATCCCAGCTTTTAAGAGAGTCTAATTTGCCAGACAACTGTAATTGTCAGATAATCAATTACTCATTTCCCAATCTAAAGACTAGCCAGGGTTCCCTGTAGAAGCAATAATTCTATGATCACAAGGGGTGATTTAACTCTGGCCGGAAGCAAGTCATTTGTCCTTGTGGATACCCCAAGCAGCTTTAATGCAGGAACCCAGACTACCCACCACAGCTCTCAAACCATCAAAATAGCCCCCAGACTCTTGAGAATTCATAGAGCCTTCAGCCTTTGTGGACTCCTGTTGGGATCCATTACAACTACAAAGAGAACCTCTCTGTCTCAGCATATTGTCAGTAAACTGGCACAAGGCTTGTAGCTGGGATCGAACCCCAGCAAACCAGAGATGAGAACAAACCATTCCATCCCCCTGGGCTTCAATTTCCCCATCAGTAAAAGGAAATGAGTTATATTCACTGGGGTCCTTTGAAAAATTCACCCATATCACAGGAAAAATATGACTGCTGAACTGGGGCAGAGGAATGTTATATAGGGACGCTCCACTCCAGAGGAGTGGGATGGAAGGGTTAGGGGGTAGAGGGTGGGAGGGCAGGACTGGGAAGGGTGGAAAGAGGACACTATGATGGAGATGTAACCTGAAGCAATAAATAAATAAAATTTTTTAAAAAGATAATAGTGGGGCTTAAGAGATGGCTCAGTGGTTAAGAGCACTGGCTGCTTTTCACGAGGACCTGGGTTCCAGGAGATCTGTTGTCCTCTTCTAGCCTCTGAAGGGGCCAGATATGCAAGTAGTGCACAAACATGCAGACAAAGCACTCATACTCGCTAAGATTTTAAAAAATACTGGAGAAAAGAGTTTGTTGGTTAGCCAATAAATGACATGGAGGCGTATCATGTGACCTACAGTCCCACGCAAATGTATACTCACAAGTATATTTGCTACTTTACTTATCACCATGGACAAATATTCAAAGGAAGGATTTGAGTTTTGGCTCACAGTTTGAAGGAACACAGTACACTATGGCAGGGAAGGCATAGCAGCTGGCAGCTCTGGGATGGCAGCTCAGGAAGTAAACCAAGACTTCAGACTGAGAAAGCAGGCCTGGGCTATAAACCCTAAGATCTGCTCCCTAGTAATCCACTTCCTCCAGCTAGACCCTCACCTCCTAAAGGCTCCACAGACTCCCAAAACAGTGCCACAGTTTGGAGGGCATGTGAACCTTTGGGGTACACTGCATACTCAATACTATAGCCACAAGGGATCAAGAAGAGATGTTCAAACATAACTTTTGTGCCAGTGTACACATAAGATCTCTTCATGATTACCCAAAGCAATAAACCATTCAGTGATCACTGGCCAATGAAGAGATCAACAAAATGGAGCCTTATACACACAGCAAAACAATATTTCCACACAAGAAAGGCTGTGGCATTGGTCCAGGCTACATTGTGGATTAGCTTAATGCTGAAGAGAGAAACAAGACCATAGAATGTTTTATTACACTCATATAAAATACCCGGGACAGGTGAATCCAAAGAGATGGTGTGCATACTAGTGTCTGCCAGATTGTGGGGGTCAGGAGGACTAGAAAGTCACTACTTAGTAGCCATAGAGTTTCCATTTGTGGTGATCAGGAACTGGATTACACAACTGAAAAATATTAAAATGATAACTGTTAAAGGCATTTTACCATAGCAATAAAAACAGTAATACTCTTTATATTACAAAATTAAATTAGAGGTCACAATTTAAATTTTCAAAGTGATGCTTGGTAAGTCATAGAATGTTGATGTAGCAAGAGCTGTTCCCAAACCCATCCCAAGGACCATCTTGCAATAGTCACTGCAGATGCTACAGGCCCCAGTGGCCCTAGTGGTCCTGGTGAAGGCATCACCTGTGCTGTGGCCCAAATTCCATCCCATGTGGCTGCTCCATTTGCAGGAAACAAGTCTGAGAAGATGCATCTGGCTGAGTGAGGCTCGACCCCTCCCCACTCCACATCACAAGGAAGACTCAGCAGTCAGCTCTCTTATGTTCAGTATTCTCCACAGAAGGGTAACAGGGAAGTGGCCTAGGATGTCCCAGGCACTCAGAGATAATGCCTACTCCATGGATGGTGACACCATATCTAATGTACTGATACATGGCAGGTGTGTAAGAAGTGCTGGTGGTAATGGTCCCTTCCTATGAAATATTAAGAGAAGCAGATCACAGCAAATACTGTTCTATAAAGCATACTTAGAGAAAGGCACCTATCTGTCCCAATGTCATCCTTCCTTGAACATATTAGCACCTTGATAAATGCAAACCATCATTCTAGGACAGTGCTTGCTCACTTTTCCAATCTAGAGGTTTCCAAACTTTTTACAAGAAGACCATAGCAGCTGGTCATTTGGCCAGGGAACATTAACCCTTGCCTTTGGTTCTCTGGAATTTGCTTACCAGTGTAACCGAACTTTTAAATTATTATTTATTTAACTCTTATTTA